>JABUQX010101149.1:12500-17500 GCA_015478945.1 Trachelipus rathkii | reverse complement strand
ATATATATATATATATAATATTATATATTATATATATATATGTGTATATTGTAATATATATATATATATATATAGTTAAATATATACATATAAATAAATATAGTTACAATTTTTATAGATATTATAAATATTGATATATAATTTAGTAGATATTTATATATTACATTATATATATATATTATAGTATATATATATAAATATATATATATAGTATTATATATATATAATATATATAATAGTATATATATATTATATATATTTATAGGTTATATATATATAGTATATAGCTGAGTATTATATATATAGTATATTATATATATATATAATATGTATATATATTATATATATATTATATATAATAACGTATAGTGTGATAATATATTAAATTAGTATATATATATATATACTATACAGGTAGATATATATAGTATACTATATATATATATATATAGTATATGATAATATATATAGGTATTATATATATATATATAATAGATAATATATATTATATATATAGTATATATATATATAGTATAGTAGTATATAATATATAGATTATATATAGGTATTTTATATTACTATACATCATATGCAGTAGTTATAGTATATATATAGAGTATATAATAAGGATAGTGAGTATATAGTGATAATATATATGATATTATAATATAGTAGATAGATAGTATATAATATAGATATAGTTATTATATATATATATATATGTAGAATATATGATAATAATATATATATATATATATATATATATATATATAGTATAGATATGTATATATATATATGATTATATATATATGATATATATATATATAGGATATATATATAATATTTTATATTATTATATATATTATAGTAATATAATATATGTGTATATATATATATATATAGATATATATATATATATTATTATATAATTAGTATAGGTTAAGGTGAATAACTTTATATATTATAATTATTGTGATATATTAGGGTTGCTTGAGAATTATGATATGTAGGAATTATATCTAGGGAACAGTGATTAAAGAACGCTACACACATCCCAGATTCTGTCCTAAAACAATTCTTAACACTCTTAGAATTTAGGGCTCACCACTTCTCCTTGCTAACGCTACAAATACACCATTTTCCCCCTATACGTGTAATTTGACCACAATCCTTGTAGCTATAAAGTTTAACACTTCTTTACAGCAAGCTCCGCCCTGCCCTTAAGCAACTTCTGGCCACTTGTGTAACAGAACTAATTGTAATGCGATTACGCTCCGCTTTATGCAGAACTGATCACTGAATGAATTCATGTTTTGGTTCGCGGGGGAGGAACAGCCGCTATGCTTCTGCTGAAAGGTAGGGCCGTGATCACGTGAGGAGTGGAGAAACAGGTTCTATTTCGCATCTTCTCACTTAATCTTTCTTCTCCCCCACCTAATCCATGGTTCGATGCTCTTGTCTGATGCCATCAGGAGCGTGACATTGCTGTAAGGCTTGGAAGAACTCTCGTTCTCCTTTTACTCTAACTAATTTTCGCTCTGCCCGGAATCGATGAGATATTATTCGATTTCGCCAAGAGTCTATCAGCTAAAAGAAGTTGTGCTGCCTTCTTGAGTCTCCTTCTGATAATAAATTTCTGGCCGCTTGCCCAAAAACAGTCTCGAATAATTCGTAATCTGCGTTTCCCCCTCTTATCGCTTCTACGGTCTATGCTAACACTCCTTCTGAAAGGGCTAATCTCTTCGCCTTCTTTTTTCATCTAATTACACCCTGGACGATCCGCCTCCCCTCTCCTGCTCCATCCCTCTCAGGTATCATGTCTTACTTCATTTACTCTGATCGAGAAAGTATACATGAAGATACTGTAGATCTATGAACGTCCGGAAGGCCATTGGCCCAGATGGCATTCCACCTCGTGTTTTGAAGGAGTGTGCTTTTAAGTTGGCCCTGTCCTAGTTCAACTCCACTCCCTATGCCTTAACACTAACACTTTTCCTCAGTGCTGAAAGCGCGCTTTTATTCAGCCAAATCCCAAAAAAAGTAGCCACTCTGATCCTTGCTTATACTTATCGACCTATGCCTTAACTTGTTACTATCTTAAAAATCTTTGAAAACTCTCCTTAACTCTCATTTTCTCGATCATCTGGAATCTCATTCCTTCTTTCAGATCGTCAGTATGCTTTCGACGTTCGTAGATTCAACTGGTGATATCACCTTTCACTATACTCACTATCTATGGTCTTTCTGCCCTTAAGATCATGGTGAGTCTGTGTTGTAGCGCTTGAATATCTAAAGCTTTGACAGTATGAATGCGTCGCTACTCTCTAAGCTACCTTCCTTCTGATTCTCCTTCCTTTGCTTACTCTTGTCTAGTTTCTTTCAGATCGTTCCATTTACTCTTGTTGATGAAGCAACCTCTTCCTCCTTCTTATTAATTGTGTGGATTCCTCAAGTTCGTATTTTATCTCCAAAACTTTATTGCCTTCTTTCATCGAACGATCTTCTTAGCTGCCACTTCTAAACTCTGTGTCACTCCTTATGCGATGAACGTCAACTCTCCATGTTTCCACTCATTTTAATGTGTCTCCTCTTATACTAGAGTTGCCTCTGTCTACAGCTTTCTATTCTAATTCTTGCCGATTCTGTCGGAATTTCTCAGTGATAGGGAACCGTAATCTGTGAAGTTCAAACTCTTGAAAAACTCAAAGCTTCTTCATATCTCCCTCTCTATAAATACCTCCCAAATTTCACTATTCTTGACGCATCTGAATGTTGTTACCCGTAAGAACAACATTAAACATTCTAGGACTAAACATAAATAGTGAAATGTCTTGAGACTCAGCATCACATCGTTGCTTAGAAATGGCCTACAAAAAGACTAGGGAATTCTGTGTCAGATTGTCAGTAATTTTTTTCTTTCTGCTCAGGATGCTTCAGTGTATATAAAGTCTATTCGTCCCTGTAATGAATATGTCCCACATTGGGGGTTTCCGGCTTCAACGCTCCCGTTTGATAGAGTTGAATAGCTTAAGGCTAGAGCTTATAAAAACTGTCCATTAACTTTTTGACTAACTCTTGAAACCCCTTTCTTAACTTGCGTTCGTAGGTACGTCGGTGCCCTAAAAATCTCTTTTCTAAGTAGTTGTGAGATATTACAAACGCAGGTGTCTCAGAAGAATTTGAGCCTCCGCATTCCTCCTACCACTGCGTCGTCTCCTCGTATACAAGAGTGCCTTGTTCTCTCATGAATGATAATATTTGTGAATAATTAGGTACTACAAAGTGATCACTCGATTGTGGGTACCTCTCTTGCTTATCCTTACGCCACATCTGTTTGTTGGAAGCTCACCTTGCCTGTCTTTTTATTATTATATACCACAATGTCCTTATCATTAAAATGTTTTTCGCACAACCTGTATTTATAAAATGTGTTCCATAGTGTATTAATTATTTATTAATATTATTATTATTATATATGTAATTGTATTATTATTTCTACTTTCCATTATTTTAATTGATTTTTTGTATGATAATTTTATTCTATTTTTATTTTATTTATTTTTTTTTTTTTGCCCCCTCCTTTGAAAAAGGCATTGCCGTGAGTGGTGGATTATCAAGTATAAAATAAAAATAAATATGGACTCTTATAAAATATTATTATAAATATAATTATATATATATATTATTGATAATTTAATATATTAATTTTATAAATTAATCTATTAAAAAATATTTTTTATTTATTTAATAGAATAAAGTCCATATATAATACAATTAATATATATATGTGATATTGCAGTATTTATATATTAATATTATTATAATTTAATAGATATATTATTATATATATAAATATTAATTCAATTAAATAAATATTAGATAACTATTAACCTATTATATTATTTAATATTATTAACTACTAACGTACTTTATTATTATACATATTATTTAAATTGGACAATATCTGTTACCAAATTATATGTTTATTTGGTCAACGTTCTGATTCAATAATAAAATTTATTAATATTGATAAATTGAATATTATAATTATTAAATATTATTTTTATAATATATATATTTTATATTAAAATATATATTATTTATATATAATATATATTATTTTAATATATATTAATATTTATAGTATTTATATATTATTTATATATTATTGAATTTTATTATTAAAATTATTTTAATCATGAATTTTTTATTGTTTTTTTTATATAATATTTACTCAATATACGAAACATTATAAAAAGTATTATATACTATCATGATAATTATTCTAGTAATTGATGAATTAAGTTATCTAGGAGTATAGGAGAATTATATATGTATTAATGATATCTAAAAGTCCTTCTTATGTAATCATGAGTAATTAATATAATATTATAGTTATATATATATATATTAATATATTATATATATTATATTATTATAATATATATATATATATATATATTATATATATTATATATTATATTAATAATATTATATTAATATATTAATATATATTAATATAATAATATATAATATACAATTATAATATATAATATATATATATATAAATATATAATATATATATATTATATAATAATTAATAAGATATATATTGTATAATATATATTATAATAATTATATATATATAATTAATATATATAGATATATTAATAATTATATATAAAAAATTATATTAAATATATATTTATTAATTTAATTATTAATATATATTAAATATATATATATATAGTTATATATAATAATATATATCTTAATATATATATATTATAAATAATATAATTATATATTAAATATATATTTAATTTATATTATAAAATTTTTATTTATATATATATATATATTTATTATATAATATATATATATAATATATAATTTATATTTATATTTAATAATATATATATTAAATTTAATATATAAAATTTTATAATATATATTATTTATATATTTAATATTATATAATTTATTTTAATTTATATAAT
>JABUQX010101149.1:0-7500 GCA_015478945.1 Trachelipus rathkii | reverse complement strand
TGTTAATATAATAAGAAACCATATGAAAATTAATCTACAAAATCTTAAAGAAATATAAAACCAAAAATGAGGTATTTATGCTTTGCCTCTCTATCACTGCTTAACTTTCCTACGCACATCGGCGTAGCTGAAATTAAAATATATCCTATGCTTTCAATACTATAAAGGGAGGCAGGCCGCCTCTTGCTCGTCGTACTCTCCGATGTTGCCATAAATTGTTTTTTTAAATTTTCTTTGGAAACCATGTTTCGCTGCAATTTTAATTATTATTTATTTAATTATTTTGAGTTAATATTAGATGAAGTAAGGTTAGTGTTGATTATTTGCTAAAAGCAAACTTTAGAAATACAATATTGATCAGGCTTTAAGGGTGAATCTCATAAAACGCTTATTAAAAAACATAACGAAAAAGTTGACGAAAATCGCCAGATTATGAAAAGGCTAATAGACTGTGTATTACTTAATGATTAGACAAGGATGTATATATGTATATATATATACATATATATATATAATAATGTATAATAATAGTAATAATAATGTAATATGTAATAATATATATATATAACATATATAATAATAATAATAATAATTTATGTATATGTATATGTATGTAATAACATATGTATATGTATAGCATATGTATAACTCTTTTAACAACCAACCAATATAATATGTATATAGTAATATATATATATACCGTATATATATATATGTAATAATAATATATATAAATAATATTTATATAACCAATATATATATATAATATGTAATATATATATGTATATGCTATAATATGTAACAACCAGCCAATAATGTAATAATATGTTTAATATATGTAACAGCAGTAATGTAATAATATATATATGTAATAATAATAATAATATGTATATGTAATAATAATAATAATAATAATAACAAAATTTTGTAATAATCTTAAATTATTCTTCAATAATAATAATAATAATAATAATAATAATAATAATAATAATAATAATAATAATAATAATAATAATAGCGGAGCTAATATTAATAATAATAATATTAATAATATGTTACAAAATGTGCCTTTTAGTTCTGTATTACGCCGCTGATTAATATTTATATGGTAATTATGTTGCAAGCATATGGCAATGATATAAAATGGGATAATAATATGTGTTAGAAAAATAATATATATATATATAATATATATAAAATAAATCGAAATGAGACCACCGATAAACTCTTTGAAAAACTTAGTTTGATTTTCTTTTTGTACAACGCGTGAGCACAAAATTAACTACCTCAACTGTTTTAAATGGTTTCTGAACCTTCCACCTCCTTTCAGAGTAACTACCTTTATGAGTCGTTTCTCAGATATGGTTCAACTGTTCTCGTTTTTTCCCAGATTCAAAGTTGGTAGCCTACTCTTTTTTAATATTTTCTTCCCCATTTACCTGATATTTATATGATATGGTAGATATAAAAGTGGCCGTGGAAGAAGAGTAATTAATAAGTCAAAGAGGCTTTGTAAGATACAAACTAATATATGTATATATATAATAATATATGTATATGTATATATATATATAATATAATAATAATAATAATATATCTTAATAATAAATATATATATTTAACATATTATAACTCATATAATAATATATATATATATGTATATACCTGACGTCGATAATAATAATAATAATAATAATATATGTATATATATATATATATATAATAATAATAATAATAATAATAATAATAATATAACTATAATATTTTACTGTATATGTATATATATATGTTTATATGTAATATATGTAATAATATATGTATATAATATGTAATAATGTATATATATGCAGTAATAATAATAATATATAATAATAATAATAATAATAATAATATAATAATAATAATAATAATATATATATATATAATAATATTAATAATAATATAATGTGTATATATATCTTCATGTCTTCACACATTTAATATGTTTATATGTAATAATAATAATATGTATATTAATAATATATATATGTATATGTATAATAACATTAATAATATATATAATAATAACAATTATATCAATATGTATATAATAATAATATCTAATGAACCAACAATAATAATAATAATATTATGTAATAATAATATATATGCTTCAATAATAATATAATAATATGTAATATATATATATATATAATAACTATATATATATATATATATATATATATATATGGAAGCCTTCGTTCTCTTCTACCCACCCATCATTGTTTTTTGGAATGAAATACACAGTGATTGGGCCGTCTAGTATGTATATATATATATATATATATATATATATATATATATAATAACCATACCACACATAACTTATATATATATATATATATATATATATATATATATATATATATATGGAGAGCCTTCGTTCTCTTCTACCCACCCATCATTGTTTTTGGAATGGCTCTACAATGATTAGGCCGTCCTGCTCCGGATTAATGGGTTGTTTCTTCGTTAATTTTTGCCACATTCTTTGCTTTCTTTTAATTTTCACTTAGTTGAACAATTCCTCTCTTTTTCACGGTACTTCCTGTTCTTAACCAAAAATAACTCAGATGTTCGAGCGCACAAAGAGCAACCACTCTTCTGCTTCCTCTACCTTATATCCTTAATTCCTTAATTTTCACCCAAAGGAGGTTGTTGTGTGTGTTTTTAAATCGACTACTTTTTTACACTAATTTCTACTCTTTAGAATTTTTCGCTCAATGGTTTAGGTAAATATTCGAATAAACTTATTTAATTTGTTTATTTTTCTCCTAAGTTAAACTAACTATTCTTAGCTCTTAGTATTATATATATCCAACTAATATATAATACTAATCTTTATCTGAATTCATCTTTCTTCGTGATTTAACTATTCAAAAAAATTGGGCTCCCTTAGTACTCAAGGTACAGCAAGTGAACTTGGGTACCATTTCTCTGTTGATAAAATCAAATGAGCAGATAATATAGCCCCCCCCCTACACTTACCCCTGATCATATTGTTGACAATATTAACAACCTAAAATTTATCTTTACTTTAAATCATTATTTATGGTCAATTTATTTCAATTTATTGCATCTTGCATTGTTCCTCCTATCATCCTCATATAGCTTGCTTTATATCTTCCCGTCATTCGGTTGAAAACGTCAACTTCTCGAGTGTTTTCATAAATAAATATATATATATATATATATATATATATATATATATATAACATATATATAGTAACAACTATATATATATATATATATATATACTATTCTTATATATAACTGTATATATATATATATATATATATATATATATATATATATGGAGTAATAATATATGTAATAATAATATGTATATATAATAATATATCATATATAATAATAATATATGCTTATATTCCATGCTCATAGCATATGCTAATAATAATAGCATAACAATATATCTTTGTTTATGTATGTAGCCTTAATAATAATATATATAACCAATAATAATATGTAATATGTATATAATAACCAATAAATGTAATGTGTAATTAAAGATATAACCCAATATGTAATATGTGCATAGATAACTGCTATAACAACC
Organism: Trachelipus rathkii; assembly: GCA_015478945.1. Taxonomy (NCBI): domain Eukaryota; kingdom Metazoa; phylum Arthropoda; class Malacostraca; order Isopoda; family Trachelipodidae; genus Trachelipus; species Trachelipus rathkii. Next base: position 3,887 of record JABUQX010101149.1, on the reverse strand, counting down.
ATTAACCAACAACGTAATAATAATGTAATAATAATATATAATATAATAATAGCGCATATATATATATGTAATAATAATATGTAATAGCCTTCAGCCAACCCATTTTTTATTATTCTATATAATAATATATATGTATATATGTATATTATACTATATATATATATATATATATGTATATATACTTATACTTATACCATATATATATATATACATATATGGTTATATAGTTATATATATAGTTATATATATAGTTAGTTATATATATGCCTATAGTTATATATATATATATATATATATATATATATATATATATATATATATATATACCATATACCTATATATATACTTTAGTGGCGTAACTAAGAGTCATAGGGCCCCCCGCCAAAGTGGAAATGGGTTTATGGATCTATATATATATATATATATATATATATATATCTTATATATATATATATATATATATATATATATATTCTTTATGCTATACTATATATATAATATATATATATATATATATATATATATATATATATATATGGCTTATATACTATTTATCAGATTAGTACTCTTTTTTAGGGCGAAATTAGATATTTGCATAAAAAGGTAATGACATTTTTGGAAAGAGTATGTAAAAGTGAGTATAAATGTTCTTTAAAGGAAAAAACGTGTATTAAAGATAGCACTACTTTTTTGTTTAAAAATTTAATCAAATTCTCAAAGAGACGTCTTTACAAAATTTCTTCTTCCAAATGTAATTATTACTATTGTTTTGCTTAGATTGGAAGTAAATACAATTTCCTCCAGCTCCTCGAGGAATGATTACAATCAGTCACAGTTAGTTAGTAATATATATGTATAATATATAATAATATGTATATAGCAACAACAACAACAATAATAATATGTATGTATATGTATGGCAATAATAACAACCAACCATTCTTTCATTATATCTTCTTCTTCTCCTATTAATAACAATAATAGCCAAAATCATAATAATAATATCATAATAACACTAATAATATATATATGTATAAATATGTATATATGCATATATATACACATATATATATATGTAATAATAACAATAATAATAACCATATATATATATATGCTATATATATATAACCAATAGCCAACCCAACGCTCTTTGCTATATCTGCTGCTATATATATATATACAAAAGAAATTATAGAATAAGAATGTTAACTTACCAAAATTCGTGAATAATCTGTTCTCGGCTTGTCAAAATATTCGAAAGGATGAATGCTTTATAGTTTACCAAAACATCTTTGGCTCATTGTCATGAATTTATTAACCACTTCTTTCAGATCAAGAGTATGACATGTTTCATTTTCAATGCTTAATAAAGCCAATGCACTTAGCCTTGTTTGTGTCACATTGTTCCTTAAAAAAAGTTTTAATTAACTTGAGCTTTGGAAACGACCTTTCAGCTGTTGCAAATGTTACTGGTAACGTCAAATACAACTGAACTGCTGTACACAAGTCTGGTAAGCTACTTGCTAAGCAGCTGTTTTCTACGAATAAAATGTTTGCTAAATCTTTAATAGTTACCATATTTTTCATTTTCACTTCTGTAGTCATTAATGCTTTGAAGGTGATTAATTGTTCTTGAAGGAAGAAAATCTAATCGAATTTTTCTACCAGTTTTGTAGCCTTTTCTTGCAACTTTTCATTTCGTAGCTCTGCTATTGTTGCAGGAGCAGGAAATGAAAATAACTCATTAACATTGTTCATGCTAATGAAACGAGTAGTTATCTGTTTCAAATATATCAAGAAATTTATTGAAACCCCTTATTCTAAAGGCTTTCCATGGGTCTCTTCAATTACTTTCATTAGATACTAGCTGATTATTAACTACTTGTTGCTTACCATAGTATGAGATTATCGAAGTAATTTTTGCTTCAATGTTCCAATGATGTGCTAACTCCGTAGTTTCTCTCCCTACATCTTCAAATTTGTGTCTTAGCTCATATAAGTTTGGTTTTGCTCGTCCCAGTAGGGAAGTTGCTTTCTGAAGATCTGTATTTGGACTTTGCAATATTTTTGAGACAACATTGATGCTTTCCAATACTTTACTTTGAAACCCAAGACAGAATAAACTCAAAATTTTCTAACCCTTCCTGAGCCCAAGGGCTTCGTTTCTTTCACTTGACCCCACCTTCTTGCCAAATATGTGAGATATGAACTGCGAAATACTTTTGAAATTGTTTTTTATTGCTAATAAGGAATCATACTTGGATGACAACCTAGTTGGACACAATTTTTTTAGTGTTTTTGTGATGCATTCCTTATTTGTTGAACATCTGTTAATTCCTTTCCACCGAGCTGTACTAGAACTGAAATACACATATACTTTTTCCAGTTTGTCATAAAATTTTTGAAGAGCCATTATATCTTTTACAGAATCATTAGGAATTAAATTTAAATTATGAGCTGCACAATGAATGTATTCTGCATTTGGAACAATTTTCTTTTTACGAGCCTGAAGTCCTGAATATTTCTCTCGCATATTTGCTGGTCCATCATAGCCTTGACCTCATCATTTTTCTAATTTAATGTTTATGTTATCTAATACCTTAATTATTTGTTTTTCAAAGTTTTCGGTACTGTTCTCTGTTATGTTATAAAAACCCACAAATTTTTCTTCAAGGGAGGTGCAACTATTTCTTAAGGGCACACCCCAATTTTCATCCCCCCCTAAAAATGGACATAAAATTCGGAAGTTTTAGCCGATTTTGACCCTATAAACACTAAACTGTAGCTTTTTTGCCCTCTAAAACGTTGTTTTCCGGTGTTTTTTTTCTGTGACTGTAGTCATTCTTTCAGAATTTTCAATTTTTCAAAACCCTGTTTTTGACATTTTTCGTATCAACTTCCAGGATTTTTTTCGAAATGACTTTAAACTTGAAATATGCATAGATAGGTCCATTACCTACAATAGTCAAAAAGAAATTTTTCGATTTTTTGAGTTTTGCGCTCAGCGTTGTCCAATTTCCAAACCCACTTTTTTTGGATTTTGAAATGAAAAATTACGATAATTTTTTTCCTTTTAGGGCGAAGTGGATGAGATTTTCAGGACATATGTATTCAAGGGAGAGGCACAGTTTTTACTTAGATAATTTCTTTGTATATGCAGTAGTTTTGGATTTGTTCTTGGAACAAATTTAAAAAAAAAAAAAAAATTTGAAAATATTTAAAAAAATTTCTTTTGAGTATGCAAAAAAATTATCTAACTAAACAAGATGCATCTCGCTCGACTATAAAACCCTGAAAATTTGATGTTGATCGGATGAGAAGAAAAAAATATATATAAATTTTTCACTTTTCCAAAAATTCAAATGTTTGAAAAAGTGAAATATTGGGATTTTTTTTTTTATATATATACTTGCCCGATCAACATCAAATTTTCAGGGCTTGTATAGTCGGGCGAGATGCATCTACTTATATATATTTGATATATATATATATATATATATATATATATATATATATATATATATATATATATATATATATATATATATATATATATATATATATATATATATATATATCTTTATATATATATATATATATATATATTATTATGTGTGTGTAAATTATATATTTTTCATATGTTCATTTATTATTTCGTTTGTTTGCTCTTCGCAATTATGGGCCCCTTGCACCTGCGTGGGCCCCCGCCGCGGGGTCTGCAGGGCCGTTAGTTACGCCCTGTATATATATATATATTAATAGCAATATAAATATATATATATATATATATATATATATATATATAATATATATATATATACTATATATATATATACTGCTGCTGCCCCTGTATATATATATACACATATACATATATATATATATAT
>JABUQX010101148.1:17500-20000 GCA_015478945.1 Trachelipus rathkii | reverse complement strand
GATATATATATATATATATATATATATATATATATATATATATATATATATATATATATATATATATATATATATATATATATATATATATATATATATATATATATATATATATATATAGATAAATAAATAACCCCTTAAGTAATTTCCCTCTGCTGGGATTGAACCTGGGCTCTAGCAGATGAACGCGTATCCCAGCAGAGGGAAATTACTTAAGGGGTTATTTTTATCAATACCTATCACACTGCGGTGAGGTGTAGAAGGATGAGCAGTTATCTTATCAATATATATATATATATATATATATATATATATACTTATATATATATATATATATATATATATATATATATATATATATATATATATATATATATATATATATATATATATATATATATATATATATATATATATATATATATAAAAATATATATATATATATATATATATATATATACATATATATATATATATAGCAACCTATTTATATATATATATATATAACTATATATATATTATATATATATTTAAATTGAAAGTTATTTTAATATATATAGTCTTATATATATATATATATATATATATATATATATATATATATATATATATATATATATATATAAAAGGTATATATATTGAGAGTAAGGGGAATCTGCATAGAATAATGAATATAGGGACGATGCTTTTGTAACTGATAGAAATGAATGTGACTAGAGTGTGGTGGGAACACTTCGAAAATCTGCATAACATTGGCAGTAATGAAGAGGTGATAGTGAATGTGTGTGGGTTTGATGGTGCAAGAAGGAATAGATATTTTGGGGATGAGGTTATTAGTAAGGAGGAGGTAATGGGTAGAGTGAGAAAGTTGAAGAATGGTAAATCTGCAGGTATAGATGAAATTACTGGTGAAATGATCAAGAACGGAGGGTGAGATTGTGATTGATTGGATTTGAAAGTTTGTAACAAAGAGTTTATGGAGGGTATAGTTCCGAGAGATTGGAGGAGAGCAGTAATAGTACCCTTACATAAGGGTAAGGGGAGATAAGGGGAACTGTAGGAATTATAGGGAATTAGTTTATTAAGTGTAGTAGGGAAGATATATACTGGTATTTTGGTCGAAAGAGTGCGTCGAGTGACTGAAGGACTGATTGTGAAGAACAAGGTTGTAGAAGTGGTAGAGGATCATTACATTGAAACAAATGATTGAGAAAGAGGGAAGAAGAATAAATTGTATTTAGGTTTTATGGATTTGCAACAGGCGTATAATATGATTAATAGGGAAGCTCTATGGCAGGTGTTATTGATATATGGTGTTGGTGGTAAGCTTCTGAATGGAATCAAAAGTATGTATGACGATAGTGAAGCGTGTGTAAGAATAAATGGAGTTGAAAGTGATTGGTTTAATATTAATAGCGGAGTGAGGCAGGGATGTGTTATGTCTTCTTGGTTATTCAATTTGCATATGGATGGGGTTATGAAAGAATTAGAGGTGGGGGTGGCAGGGGTTAGGTGGTGTTAGAATGATGGAGAATGGAAGAGAGTGAAGGGTGCCCTACCTATTATATATTTGGTTTTGTGTGGCGAATCTGAGAGAGTTTGAGAGGATTGGTAGAGATTTGGCAGGGTGTGTAAAAGGAGATGTTTGAAAGTAAACGTAGATAAGAGTAAGGTTATGGTTGTGAGTGAGGACAGTCCTCGGTGTGAAATTATGTTAGATGGTGAGCAGCTGGAACAAGTGTCTGAGTTTAAATATTTAGTATATATGTTGGATGAAAAGGGAACGGATGATGCAGAGTGTAGTAGGAAAGTTATGAATGGCAGGAAGGTGGCTGGTGCAATTAAATCGTTGGTGGATGTAAAGGGACTAAGTCTTGAGTGCGCTAGGGTCTTACATGAGGGTATGTTTTTTAATAATAATGATAATGTTGAAAATTTAATATACACAAACCAATAAATTACCTAAGATACCGTAATTAATGTCATAGTCAAAAGCTAAAAGTAACGGAGTAACGGAGTAACGGCACTTCGTTACTTTTCCTTTCAAAGAAACGGAATAACGATAACGGAACTACTTTTTCCGAGTAACGGAGTAACGATAACGGAACTACTTTTTTGAGTAACGATGCCCACCTCTGTATATATATATATATATATATATATATATATATATATATATATATATATATATATATATATATATATATATATATATATATATATATATATATATATATATATATATATATATATATATATATATATATATAGAGAGAGAGAGAAGGCTCCGTTTGCAGTGCTTAGGCCAAAAACTTTTGAAATGGACGTATAAGGTTGAAATTTGGCGAGTGGATAAAAGTAAAAGAAAGAAATAAAGTTATAAGAAATGAAATTAAATAGAATGCTTGAACAACAGTATATTTATATATATTAATAATAATAATATGTATAATAAAATATATAAATATATATAAAAAAAAAAAAAATATAATATATATAT
>JABUQX010101148.1:0-10000 GCA_015478945.1 Trachelipus rathkii | reverse complement strand
ATCTGATGGTAGTAAGCTGAAACTTATTATACAGCCTTTTAGGTGTATCTAGGTGTTATGGCATACCGGGCGGTAAAATGACCGATTTGACCAAAATCGGGGACCGGCCCCCAAAAACTGAAAAATATTGACCAGTAGAACGATGAAACTCGGTATTACAACCTTTGAGGATGTAATCTTAGATGACCCCGGGTTGGTAAAATGACTGTGGTGCCCCAACAGCCGGTACTCACACCCAAAATCTGAAATATATGACATAGACAACGAAATTGATAGCACTTTTTAGGTTGTATTTAATGTAATCGGTGGTAAATGACCATTTGACCAGAATTCAGGGAACCAGCCCCATCAAAATCTGAAATATGACATAGAATGTAAATGAAATCGGTATACAACCTTCTGAGATGTATCTTAGATGACCCGGGGTGTAAAATGACTGTGGGCCCCCCAGAAGGGATCCCACCCAAAATCTGAAATATTGACATAGAACAACGACTTGACTATGCAGCCTTTTTATGTATCTTAGATGCTTCGGGGTAAAATGACCCGATTTGGACAAATCGGGGGACCACCCACCAAATCTGAAATATTGACATAGAATGATGAAACTCGGTATACAACCTTCTAAGGATGTATCTTAGATGACCCCGGGTGTAAAATGAGGGTCCCCAGACGGGTACTCACCCCAAAATCTGAAATATTGACATAGAACAACGAAACTTGATATGCAGCCTTTTTAGGTTGTATCTTAGCTGTATCCGGGGTAAAATGGCCGATTTGACCAAATTCGGGGACCAGCCCCACAATCTAACAATTGACATAGAAGATGAAACTCGTATACAACCTTCTGCAGGATGTATCTTAGATGACCCTGGGTGTAAAATGACTGTGGGTGCCCCAGACGGGGGTACTCACCCCAAAATCTGAAATAATGACATAGAACAACGAAACTTGATTATTACAAGCCTTTTAGGGCTAGTATCTTAGAGAATGCTATCCGGGGGTAAAGTGTATGCGAAGTCCGATTTGCACCAAATCCGGGAACCAGCCCCCACAAAACTGAAATATTGACATAGAATGATGAAACTCGGTATACAACCTTCTGAGGATGTAGCTTAGATGACCCTGAGTGTAAAATGACTTGTGGTGCCCCAGACGGATACTCACCCAAAATCGTGAAATAGCATTAGAACAACCGAACTTGAATACAGCCTTTTAGGTTGTATCTTAGGTGTATACGGGGTAAAAGACCGATTTGACCAAATTCGGGACCAGCCCCACAAAAAACTGAAATATTGACGAGAACGATGAAACTCGAATAGACACATACCCATATGAGCTACCTCACCTCAATATGGGGTGTGTTGATGTAATACCGTACAACACTTTTTCTACATATCACTGATGTTTTTACATTAACTAGCAACATTTAACAAAATTATCACAACCCTGTGTAAAGTATCTTATGCGATCAAGAATATATGCTAACAAAAGTTTTCATATTAAAAAGCAAACAGTAGGATCATATGAACTACGAATATAATGTACACTCACAATCCTAACACATCTATTACACTAATGAAGCTAACATTACCAAAGTTCAATACTTAACAACTGTTGACATAAACTTAACATTGCACTACAATAGCTAACTGTATTCACACTTTTCCAAAATATCTCTAACATATCATTATTATTTTTTGCATTAACACAGTAATATTTAACAAAAGTCTTATCACAATCTTGTTGTAATTATCATACTGACCAACGAAAATACGCTAACGCAGCAAAGATTCACATCAATAAAGCAATATCAACCGATTGTAACAATATAATGGATATAACACAAATCAACATACCCATGCCTAAAAAAAATCACTAACATTAGCAAGTTCCATACTTAACCAACAGTTAAAGTTAACTACCGTGCATACAAAAAGTAACTAATTCATTACGTTTTCAAACATAATCTCTAACATATCATTACGTAATTTTCGTATTAAACACTGTAATATATTTGCATTTCACATACCTAATATCATTACTGCAATCAACGAATATATGCCAACGCTAACAAAGTTTGCATTAACAAAGCTAAACATGATCATAGTCTTGACCAAAGAAGCTATAACATACACCGAAACTAACATTACCTTAAACACGAATAATAAACAAACTAACATTAACAAAGTCAATACTTAACAACAGTAAAGTAATAGGCCAAAACATATAGAACTTTGCCTTTCACATCTTTTTTCTTTTTGTTTAAAAACTTTTATTTATTTTAACTTTATTTCATTTAAAACTTTTTGTTTTAAAAAAACTTTTAGCTATATTTAATTTTTATTTTTATTTAAAACTGTATTAGTTTTGATTTCTTTTTTAAAAAAAACTTGTAATTTTTAACTTTATTCTTTAAAAAATTTTTGTTTTACTAAAATTTTTATTTCTTTTTATGTTACGGTATAACGTAAAAAAAATGTAATGTTTTTACGATACCCTAAAACGGTAAATCACTGAATCAAAATCAAACCACCTAACCTCCCCCCCTACCCGTCACCAACCCTGATCTATTGGGTATTATCTATATCTGTGGACGTCTCCAGTCATATGCTTTCGAGTATCATTTGGATAAACATAGCATAAAAATGTTCTTTTTTATACTAACCCCGAATATATTGCTGACATAACAAATGTTTTAATAAAACTAACATAACATAACCTGATGTAAAAATATAATGATAACATCAACCCTAACATACCTTAAACACGAATAAACAACTAACATTAACATTGTGAGAGGGGGTGGCGAATAGCTGGGAACAACAGTTGAAATAACTTATGCCGAGTGAGACGAAGGTAGGAAAGCTGGTGCGCGTTCACATCTGGGTTTGTTGCGTTGTGGTTGTTGTTAAGAAAACTGTTATTGTATGTTAACTTGTATTTCTGTAGATAACTGTTTTGGTGGTTTAGGAAAATGATAGGTTTGTAGCTGATGTTGAATATGTTTTCTTTAAAAGCTTTGTGAGGTTTTGTTTTGTTTTAAAAAAAATTTTAATTTTTAACTTTATTTCTTACATTTTGTGTTTACTAAAAATTTTATTCTATTTCTATGTTTTAAACGTAAAAAAATTTACATTTTACATAAACTAAAACAGTTAAACAGTAAATAACAAAGTTTTCAACATCAATAAAGCTAACATAACATAACGCTGATGCCAAGAATATAATGTACACTCCACAGTCCTAACAACCAATTCTTATACATGAATAAGCAGGTCAACCATTAACAAAGTCCAATACTTAAACAACTGTGAACCATAACTAACATTACTACAATACGTAACTATTCACACTTTCCAAAACATACTACTAACATAGCATTATTATTTTTGCACGAACATGAGTAAAAATTTACAATTTATCACAATCTTGTTAATTATCATTACCTGACCAACGAAAATACGCTTACGCAACAAAAGATTTCACATCAATAAAGCCAACATATCATATCCTGAACTAGAATATAATGCACAATGACAAAACCTAAACATACCTTATGATCGATTAAATGACTAACATTAACAAAGTTTCATACTTAACAACACTAAAAGTAACAAACAATGCATACAAACGAACATGTATGAAGCTGATGTGGTTCATGTTTCACTAGAGTTATCAAATACAAGTTGAGAAATTGTTCAAACTCCTCCCACTTTTTCGAAAATTACGCAATACCTATGATTTTTGTTTGGTTCGTTTTCGAAACATTACGCAATACCTATTGATTCTTGTTTGGTTTCGTACCTCTAACATATTAACGTTAATCTTAACTAAACATAGTAAACATTTAGCAAAAAATTATCACAACATTTGTTAATTATCATACAGACCAGCGAAAGTATGCTACACATAATAAAGTTTTCACATTAATAAAAGCTAACATAGCATCAACTGAAACTAAGAAAATAATGCCAAAGACAAACATAGACACACTTAAGCAAGGAATAAAACTGTTAAACATTAACACAAGTTCCACACTTACACAAATAAACAAACTAACATGGTATGCAAAACGTAACCTAACCTACTTTTCAAGCATAACTCTAACATATTAACGTTAATCTACACTAACATAAGTTAACATTTAGCAAAAATTTATCCCAACATTGGTTAATTATCATACAGACCAGCGAAAGTATGCTAAATAAAAAGTTTCCACATTAAATAAAGCTAACATAGCTTCAACTGAACTAAGAAAATAATGCCCAAAGACAAACATAACACATCTTAAAGCAGGAAAAAACTTTAACATTAACAAAGTTCCACACTTAACCACCCAATAAAGCAACTAACATGGTAATGCAAAACGTTAAACCTATCTACTTTTTCAAAGCATAACCTAAACAATTAACGTAATGTTACCACTAACATAGTTAACATTTAGCAAAAATTTATCACAACATGCTAATTATCATACAGACCAGGGAAAGTATGCTAACATAATAAAATTTCCACATTAATAAAGCTAACATAGCATCAACTGAACTAATAAAATAATGCCCAAAGACAAACATAGCACATCTTAAGCAGAATAAGCAGTCAACTTAACCAAATTCCACACTTAACACCAATAAAGCAACTAACAAGGGTATGCAAAACGTAACCTAATCTAACTTTTTCGCATATCTCTAACATATTACGTTAATCTTAACACTAACACAGTTAACATTTAACTAGAAATTCTCACAACATTGGTTAATTATCATAAAGAGCAGCGGAAAGTATGCTTACGTAACAAAGTTTCCACATCAATAAAGCTAACGTATAACCTGTCACATGATCTAATAAAAATAATGCTACAAAGAAAAACCTATCATCAACTTACACAAGCACAAATAACCGGTTAACGTTGACTAATTCCACACTCAAAACCATTTAAGCAAACTAACATGGTATGCAAAACGTAACCTAATCTTACTTTTTCAAGCATAACTCTAACATATTAACGTTATTCTTACACTGACACAGTAACATTTAACTAAAATAATTTCTCACAACATTGTTAATTATCATACTGATCGACGAATATACTCTATCTTAACAATGTCTTCAATAATAAACCAGATTTAGCATCAATTTTACAAGCAACAAATGATCAACTACAAAAGGTATCACAATTTATACACCCTAATAAACTGTTAACATTAAAAACCAAATTCCACCACTAATAGAAGTAAAATTAACGGTACTTCCATATATAACGTAACCTGTCATACCTTTTTCCAAGCATATCTCTAGCATATTAACGTTAATCTTACATTGACACAGTAACATTTATCAAAAAATTGTCATAACCATACCTAACCATCATAATACCTAACGAGTAAATACGAATAAAGTAAAGTTTTTAGACTTATCTCTTTTAGACTCCGCCTCCTTTCAGAAAATACCAACTCTAAACATGAAAAATGATTTTACGCTTTAACTATTTGCATAAAGTGATGCAATACTTATTATATTTGACCCTCTGGCAGGAATACAAGCAATGTAGCAGTCGCCATTCGGTTTACGATTAAATATAAATGACACATCGTTGAGAATAACGAAACTCCTCATGAAGATATCAACAACAAGCGTAGAGATGCAGGGAGATGTCATCATATCAACACAGCGAAAAACTATCCTACTGAAGAAAATAGTGTATAAACATCCCTTAAATGTAATGAGATTCTTTCTTTCACCCAATCAGAAGAAAGTAAACAAGAATACGACGTACGAATGAACCATATCAGTTCAAAAGGGTATATATTCTCGTTCGACAACAACAACAACAACAACAACAACAACAACAACAACAACAACAACAACAACAACAATAACATAGTACAAAGATAAGTTCTTTGTATACTAACCATGATTAATTATCATACTGATCAACGAATATACTCTAGCGTAATAAGGTTTCCACATCAATAAAGCTAACATGATGTAACATGAACTAAGAAAATAATGTACAACGACAAACCTGACACACCTTAAGCCCGAATAAACTGTTATCATTAACAAAGTACCATACTTGCCAATAGTAAGTAACTAACATTACATGCAAAACGTAACCTATTCACACTTTTTTCAAGCATGTCTCTAACATATCAATACTAATTTTATTTTTAAGCTTATCTCTTTTTAGACTACACCCCTCTTTCAGAAAATTTCAGCATGAAACATGAATATGATTTTATGCTTTAACCATTTGCAATACTTATTATATTTATTAAACAAACCGGTAAATCTGGCAACTGCGTATCATACACAGGTGAATTGACAGCACTGTATAGATTAGAGAGCTGAGTTATATATAAATCAGTGAGCTACTCGATGGGGTATTCTTAATCAAGAGCTCTCACGATCAACATTTTAAGACACATTTCGCTAGATCCTGTTGTATCATTATCCGAGTTTTTTTTTCAAATCAATACTTATTCAGATAAGTAAGATTTTTTTTTATTATTTAATATATATATATATATTCTCATTTAAAAAATTTATTCCAGGCTAGTCCTTCAAGAATGAAGCCCCCCGATAAGAAGAGAAAGACCACTATAACAGACATAACGCATATCTCTGTAGAGAAACTTAAAAAGTCAATGGAATGGCATACATATGAAGTAAAGGTTATGTTTTCATCAATAACCTTTACCTCATATGTATGCCTTTCCGTTGAGCATCACCCGAAATGGTCGTTAACGAAGTCATTGATGCTATATTACAAGCCTTAGACTATGATAGGATTCGTATGAGGGTTGGAATCAATTTCACTTTTTGACGATGATCAGTCACCTGACCGGAAATACTATGTAAACATCAGTTACAGGGATATATTAGACAATATTGCGGTGAAAGAGATGACGAGACGCTTTTACAGTCATTACCTTTTCCTTTAGCTATCATGAACACGGTACATGATTGGTAAAGGAAAAGGCAATGACTGTAAAAACGATGCATTCGAGCTCCAAAATCTTAGTTTCAAACATCGTTACATTAGTAAAGTTCATCTAGAGAAAGATGCTGTAGGCTGTGCTTTCAAAGCTGTTGTTCTGTTTAGGAAAATAACTCGTGAATATCATAAACAGCAACTAAGGAATATAATGCTTACAAAGGCCAAACCTAACATACCTCGCGTATGAATAATCAGCTAACATCCTGAAAATCCCCTGCTTATCAAAGGTAAAATAGCTAATAGGTCATACAATACTCGATATGCTCCCACTTTTCTAGCATATCAGCAACAGGTAAAGTCATATCATCTAACAAAATCCCTTAACAAAGTGACCAATCTATCAAAGATACCAACATCTTGAACTATGAATTGACACTATCTTCATCAAGGTGTCACTCGTTTCGAGTATAACATCATTTGACCTATGAATAATCGTAGACATTAGCAAAATTCTAGGGCAAACCTAACATTACTCAAAAAACTTAACCTTGACTCACGTTTCTAACACATAATCGTCAGTTAACAAAGTAATATCTTACAAAAACTCGTCTTTCTCTAACAAATCAGTGTTATTTTCACATTGTCATAGTAATATTTAACATAACGTACCCAACTTAAGAATAAACAGTTTTCATTAACCAAGAGTATCTAAAGCACACATACCTTCAAGAGAAAACCCAGGGATGCGCCCTTGAAAGGTGCGATTCCGCGAGGGGTGACACCCCGAAGGCGGTTGTAAGCGTGGATTTACCCTCCGTATTACTCGTTAGGTATTATTGATGGTTAGTAAGGTTACTGACACATTTTTTTTGATAAATGTACTGTGTCAATGTAAGATTAACGTTAATATGCTAGAATATGCTTGGAAAAAGTATGAACAGGTTACGTTTGTATGTAAAGTTAGTTCTTTTTTTTCAAATTTTATTTTTTAAAAGTTTTGTGGTGGGGGGGTGAAAACTTTTGTTTTTAATGTTAACAGTTGATTAGGACGTAGTTAGGTTTCGTTGTACATTATTTTTCTAGTTCATATGATGCTATGTTAGCTTTATTAATGTTAAGACATTGTTATGTTAGAGTAAATTCGTTCATCTAGAGAAAGATGCTGTAGGCTGGTTGTGAGAAATTATTTTAGTTAAATGTTCCTGTGTCAGTGTAAGAATAACGTTAATATGTTAGAGTTATGCTTGAAAAGTAAGATTAGGTTACGTTTTGCTTACCATGTTAGTTGCTTTACTGATGTTATGAGGCTGGAACTTTGTTAATGTTAGACATTTATTTGTGTGTAAGTTGTGATAGGTTTGTCTTTGTGACATTATTTTCTTAGTTCATGTTACGCTATGTTAGCTTTATTGAATGTGGAAACTTTGTTACGTTAGCATACTTTCGCAGCTCTGTATGAGTAATTAAACCAATGGTGTAGAAAATTTTAGCTAAATGTTACTGTGTCAGGGTAAGATTAACGTTAATATGTTAGATTATGCTTGAAAAAGTAAGATAAGGTTATACGGTTTGCATACCATGTTAGTTGCTTATTTGTTAAGTGTGGAACTTTGTTTAATGTTGACTGCTTATTCCTGCTTAAGATGTGTTATGTTTTGTCTTTGGCATTATTGTATTAGTTCAGTGATGCTATGTAGCGTTGAATTAATGTGAAACTTTATTATGTTAGCATACTTTTCGCTGGTCTGTATGATAATTAACCAAATGTTGTGATAAATTTTTGCCTAAATGTTACTATGTTAGTGTAAGATTAACGTTAATATGTTAGAGTTATGCTTTAGAAAAAAGTAAGATTAGGTTAAGTTTTGCATACCATGGTTAGTTGCTTATTGGTGTTAAGTTGGAACTTTGTTAATGTTAACAGTTTATTCCTGCTTAAAATGTGTTATGTGTCTTTGTGCATTATTTCTTAGTTCAGTTGATGCTATGTTAGCTTTATTAATGTGGAAAGTTATTATGTTAGCATACTTTCGCTGCTCTGTATGATAATTAAACAATGTTGTGAGAAATTTTTGCTAAATGTTACATGTTAGTGTAAATTAACGTTTAATATGTTAGAGTTATGCTTGAAAAAGGTAAGATTAGGTTACGTTTTTGCATACCATGTTAGTTGCTTTATTGGTGTTAAGTGGAACTTTTTAATGTTAACAGTTTATTCCTGCCTTAAAGATGTGTTATGGTTTGTTCTTGGGCATCAAGTCTAAGTTAATCTTTGACTTTCAATTTTATTTAATGTGAAACTTTATTATGTTAGCATACTTTCGCTGTTCTGTATGATAATTAACCATGTTGTGATAACTTTTTTCTAAATGTTACTATGTTAGTGTAAGATTAACGTTAATAGAAAACAAACCAAACAAGAATTATAGGTATTGCGTAATGTTTCGAAAACGAACCAAACAAGAATAATAGGTATTGCGTAATATTTCGAAAGTAGGAGGAGTTTGAACAATTTTTCGACTTGTATTTGATAACTCTAGTGAAACATGAACCACATCAGCTTCATACATGTTCGTTCTGTATGCATTTTTAGTTACTTTACTGTTGTTAAGTATGAAACTGTTAATGTTAACTGTTTATTAGTGATAAGGTATGTTAAGTTTTGTCATTGTGCATTATATTCCTAGTTCAGATATGATATGTTAGCTTTATTTATGTGAAAACTTTTGCAGCCTTAGCGTATTTTCGTTGGTCAGTATGATAATTACACAAGATTGTGATAATTTTTTAAAATGTTACTATGTTTCGTGCAAAAAAAATAATGCTAATGTTAGAGATATGGTTTGGAAAATGTGAATAAGTTACGTATTGTATGTAAATGAAGTTATGTCACCAGTTGTTAAGTATTTAACTTTGTTAATTGACTGCTTATTGCATGTATAAAGATGAGTTGTTAGGATTGTGAAGTGTACATTATATTCTTGCATCAGGTTATGTTATGTTAGGCTTTATTTGATTGAAAACTTTGTTATTTACTGTTTTACTGTTTAGATCTCT
>JABUQX010101147.1:0-20563 GCA_015478945.1 Trachelipus rathkii | reverse complement strand
TATTTATTAATGAGAGCGGATATCAAGTCAGTTTATCGCCTTGGCAAGGCAGATGTTCAGAAATGTGGGGCAGGAGGGGACAGAGAGTTTCCATGGAAATGGGGATGGAAGGTGTCATCTTTTTGAAAGGTATTGTCTTTTTGAGAAGGTGTTGGGGTTGTGATACCGACATCGATTTCCGATATGGGATTCGATGGAATGTGGAATTAACGGTCTGGATACTGGAGCATTTAGTTTCCTCAGTACTTCATGTCAATGTCGGCATGTGATTTTTTGCGTCCAATCGGTTGATCTTGGTTAGTGATCTCTTGTGGGAAAATTGCAGTTTGATTTGGTAGAGGAATGGGAGAAACCTTTCTATGGTGCTCTTCTTCATGCGCCACCAACATCAGACCCATTGAAACGCTTTAGAGCCGTTTTGCGACGTTTACGAGATTGAACAGTTTTTCCATTCACCCTTTCTCGGAACAAGGTGAATTGTGCAAGAAGCATCAATTTAGAAAAGAATGGCGGGTCATCACATCATAGCTCCTCTTGGGGATCTGTTGTTCAATTCAAATGTCTTCTAGAGTAGGTCTGGTAGTTATAGAATCACTTTAGAGAGGCTCTGATAAAGGAAATTCGGAACGAGAAGAGTTATAGGAAGATTCTGAAAGAGCTTTAGAACTATCGTTGAGTAGACTAATTAGTCAGATTGGGAATTGTGATTGTATGAAGAAGTATTTAGAGAAGCCAGTTCGTCGTAGTTTATCCTTTTTATAGGACCATTACGGCCATATCTTAAAATCCGGCGGAGTTTGTTTGAGAGACCAGTTAATAAGTCCAGGTGATTCATTACGTAGAAAATCGAGGTAGTCTAGAATTTCACCAGATTGCAGTGTGTTGTCGCCCCAAGGGTGTCGATCCTCTCAGAAATGGGCGATCCCCATCCGCTTGAAGAGAAGGATTTATAGACTAATGGTCGACGACGATTTGACGGTCCTTCGTCTTTGAGTGTCTAATTTTTACAGTCGTAGGGAGCGTTACTAGTGTTTTTGTTTAAACAAATTCGAACATAGTATTACTAGTTAGCAAGGGTTAGAATTATAAATAGGGGAAGGGGTAAGGTTGAGGAGGCGGAAAATTAGATTTAAAATTGAGTTAAGTGACTTTTATAGAGTTTTCTGGACAGGAATATTGTGAAAAAGATTTATATGTGTTTCTCCAACTGGTAACAATCACTCACAAGTGGAGAGAGAAAGAAACAAAAATCCAGTCAAAAATGTATAATTTTTCACCCGACTTATCGATTAGTCAACACAAAAGATACGACCTGTTCTCCCAAGGAAATTAACCGCTGATAATTGTACTGCCATCTTACCACTTTCGATAGATCCAACAACATATTATACATACGCCATAACCCACGTATTAACCACATAGGACACGACCAGTTATTCACAAATTGAAATCTTACAACTTAGAAAACTTTGACTGAATCCATATTTGCCAGGCATAACTAAATCTCTAACCAATTACAATATAAAATAAAAGAGAAACAAAGCTCACACATTAGGATCACCAATCGATATAACAAGTCATTCGGTGCCCACTCCTCAGTCCTTTTTCATAAGAAATACCCGTAAAGTCCAGAAAAGGCATATTTATAAATTAATTGATTAGTATTCTATCTGGTGACCTAATTTTTATTTTATATTTTCAAATTATTATGTTAATTTAGTTAGATAGTTTATAACAGGTAGCTGGAAGAGGAGGACCTAAGCGAAATTCAGTGTCAAATGCTTTTTAGCTACCATCTTGTACTAAAGTTAATATAGTACTAATCTAAGTATTCAATTTGCCTTCTATTTAAAAGCGATTCCCACAAGCTCTATTAATTAAGGCATTTGTAAACATATTATGACTATTGGCGTCCTAAAGGGTCTATTTTGAGTTTTTATAATATCTATGAGGTCATTTATAGATATATATAATAAGTATTAATAGTATATATATAATAGTATATATATATAGTAGTAGGCAGAAATATAAATATTATTATATATATATAGTATATATAGGATATATTATATATATATATATATATATATATGGTGGTATATATGTATTTTGTATGTAGGTATATTATATTAGTATATATATTTAGATTTGATAGTTTGGTCTGTCCTATTGGGAACCACACTCGTAATTTTAATTTTATAAAAAGGATAAAAATGATCCAAAGCCGGATCCAATGATAAAATTAAATAAAAGCTTTATTTGTAATTGGAAAATAGATCAATGAGTAAGTAGTACGCAGCCGGGTCGTGGGACTCATCAATTCAGGATACTGAAAACATATAGTTACATTAAATACAAGATAGAATAAACAGTCATAGTAATTAAATAAACTGCCTGAATATAGATGTATTAATATAAAATGAATATAGATGTTAAAATAAAATAAAAATTTGTAGTAAACATTTAGTAAATAAAAATATAAATAAAAAATAAAATAACTGAAAAAAAACACATGTAGAAGGAGGTGACTAGCGATTATATTAATAGATCGGAGTAAACAAAATAGTAACGGGTGATGAGGGCTTTATTCGGTTTGAATTTATACATTGTTGTAAACTTAAGTGGTGTGTGAAAATTTAATAATTATTTTTTAGTTTTGTATTATTAATGGAAATAATATAAGTCATATATATAAGGTTCAATAAAATAATATTAGGTAATAATAATAAAAAAGAAACATAAAACAAAAAAATCGTGCATTATACTATTTTGAATAATAAATGATTATTGGTAATAATTAAATGTATTTAAATTAATAAGATGCTATTTAAAATAATTAAATGATATTTTTTAAATAATTAATGATTTCTTGGAAGTAGAAAATTTCATTCAAATACAGATATTATTTAAATCATAAATGATATTCAAATAATAAATGATATTCAAATAATAATAATAAAGGGAATAATTTATAATACTATTACCATTTTCTACTATAATAATTTACAATATATGATATATGATAAATGAGGATAGATAAAAGATGTAAAAGATAATGATAAATGTATAATGGATAAATGACATGACGATGATAATGATTAAAGACTATGAAAAGAAGGTGATAATTGATAATGTGATAATTGATAATTGATAAATGATAAATGATAAATGATAAATGATAAACGATAAAAACAAAAGTAAAAATAAATCACCATAGATAAAGATAAGTAATAAATAATCTCAATTTAAATGTAAATTAACATAGAAATAAAGACTTAAACACACCTAGTATATTAGAAATCGAGCGTTGTAGACCCCTAGACTAAGAGAAAGTTATATGTTAATACGACCAGTGAATAAGATCAATAGAAGTGGTTGAGTTTGGCATTTTAAGAATTAGAAACAGTTATAGAAGAAGGGGAAGACGTGTGAGGGAATTTAAGAAATTAGTAAACGGGCAATGGATGACATGGAGATTTAAATAAGGTTTCAACTGTTGATATAAAGGGACTCTAGAATTTTACGATCGTTGTCAGAGGAGGCTGAGCTAAGATAGTAAAAATTCAGAAGAAAACGAAGCGGGTGACCTAGGTCGGTTGACCTAGGTTGGAGGAAGATGGGATCTGATTGGTAGGATTGATGTTCAGGGGGTGAGCTGGGTGAAGAGGAGAGGTTGGCAGTGCGCGATAAGGATTATCATGATATTGTTGCCCAGGTGGGTTGTGGAAATTCGAAGTTGGTAAATTGAAGGCCTGAAGTTGGCCAACCAATAGCAGGACATTTGCCAGCTACGTTGCACATGTCCTAAAGTTATAGACAAGCAGAGGATTTCAAAACTAACGGAAAGAGGGGATTTTATCTTTATGGGCGAAAAAAAATTGACACCTATGGATAGGGTTTGGTTGTGAGCCGTTGAAGTTGTAGCGACAATGAAGTCGAGTTGGGAGTTGCGGGGAAGATGAAAAAGAAAGTCTAAGAGGAGTTGTTGAAGGATGGCTCAAAGAGTTAAGGAGGACAAAACACGGAAGTGACTAAACAGGGGAGTCCGGTAAGAAACCAACGAACATGAGGGACTGTTTGAAAGCATCCAGACTTGGCAGTGGTTACTCTGGTTATTCCGGTTAGGGGTGGGGCCAGGTTGTTGTCGTATGGTGTATAGGATCTAAAAATAATTTCAAAAGGAGGAGTATGTATGTAGTAGAGGATAGGAAATCGCAATTAAGATGCCTGAGGGAGGGAAATAGGTTGAAGCTGAAAGGAAGTTAGGGGTCTAGACTATTTCGGAGGAGCAGGTGGGAAATCTAATGCCGCCAAGATGGGGAGCAGATCTGGTTATTGCTCAAGAACCAGTATGTGCATGGAGATAAGTATGAGTGTGGGTAAAATTAAGTTAGACTAGACAGAGTATTTAAAAGAATTGTTTAAAGGGCGAGGGAGCTAAGGAGAATTCGGCGTACCGAGGCTCGACGATGGAGGACTATGCTGGTGAGGAGCGTAGGTTTAAGATAGACTGAAGTGTGAAAGCCATTTAAGGTTATGTGTGGACTTGAATACAGGTTCCAAAAAGGGCGAATTCAGAGAGAGGGTGATTATTTTGTTCATCTTGTCTGGTGAATTGGATGTTAGGGTCTATATCTCAGTATATATAAGTATGTGTTTCTCAACCTCCCGGTTTTTAGGAGCCCATAGTGGAAAAAAAGAGAATCAGATTGAGGAATTCTTTATTATTAAAGATTAAGGGAAAGCAGTCTCTTCAAGCGTTCTATATTCTATTTTGTGGAATTAGTTAGACCAGTAGGACTTTTCTTACTTCTTAAACTCTCGGGAGAGACAGTTATTGATCCAAGGAGTTGATTCATGGTGACAAGCCAAGGAAGCAGTTAGCGCTGGAACCTGGTGGGAGCCCCAAGGGGGGGTATCCCTACTCGTCAACAATATTACAGTTGTATGGGGCATAGCCACCCTCAGTTGGGAAAAATTTGAGGCGTATCGGTAATATTGATCTGTCTTCCAAATTAAAGATAAAATGAATACTGGAGTAAAGTTCTGGAGGTAGTATTGTATTAGTAGCAACGGTTTAGTAAAATTTATTAATAGGGAAGGCAAGAAGTGTTAGGTTGAGGGCAGGAGCGCGCGAGTGATGTTTGAGAAGATAATTGAGTTAGAGATCTTATATTGGAGGTTTTTCTTTTTGGACTAGGGATATAATGGTGCAAAAAGAGACCCCAGATTACTATGGGACGAGGTAACATATCTCAGAAACTAGTCATTAAACGTGTCGGAAATTGAAGGTGAAGAGATTGAATATAATTTAGCGAAGCCGAGAGAAGAATCAGGCCATTAAGTGACCGTATTGGGCGAGTTAAGGGGGGGGTAGAAGGAATGGAGGATCGCGGCGGATACGTGGGAACAAAAAAATTTGGAGGATCTTTATTTTTATGTGCAGGGGTAAATTAATATATTAATAGCTGACTGAGGATGGGGCGAATGGGGATGGTGGCGACGGGGTTTGTGGAGTTTTGGGGTTTTCCTTCGGAATTAAAAAAGTAGATCCCAACGGCCCATACGATTATTAGGTATAGACAGAGTCCCTGGAGTTTTGGCGTGGGGTGGTTTCCAATCCCTAAATATTAATGTCCTTAGGAGAGATGGAACCAGAGACATAAAGTTAGGGTGAGCTAGTACATTCAGAAAGGGGTTTTGACGGTGAGTATGTTTTGTTATTATTGAAATAGTGAAGCAGAACTATTAGGTCGTAGAACGCTAAAAAGCAATTTGTCTTGATAACCGGTTTAATCAGCTTTTCGTGATCTGGATGATATGAATGGCTGTTAATGAATATGGTGTAGCTTAACTAACAGATGCATAATTATGTTTAATAATTTTAAGATGTGTTAGAAGTGTTCCGAGAGTAAAGCAGATCCGGAGGGTCATCTTTACGGATGTAGTCTACTCAACATCATGGGTCTTCATAATCACTCAAACCCGGCAGCAAACGGCACCTTTCCATTTTATGGCATTGGGCCGTGGAAACGTAGGGCAAATAGTAATATTATGGCTTGAGCTGCCTGTCTGCTTCTTGTGAGAAAGAGCATCATGGAGTCAAGATTGAAAAATTAATTAGTTTTGAGCTTAATATAAGGTACGCCGTCCAAGGAGTCGGTAGGTTGGAAGTGCTATTGTGGCAGTGGTAGCCAATTTTGCCGAGGGTAGTTTGAAAGTTAAGATTATATCACGAGAATTAAGAACTTTATGTAAGCTAGAAATGAGATTTCAATAGTTAGAAGTGAAAGGTTCAGCCGAACGCAGTAGGTTGCTGGAATAGGCTTTTACAAAGTAATTATGATACATAAAGAGTTAGACAGGAAACGGTCTAGTATGATCGCTGGAGATAGGGTCTCATCATTGCTCAGATGTTTCATTTTTCTCAAATAGCAGGAGCATAGGTAACGAATGTTGTGATGTTTTTCCTTAGTTCTTAAAAGTGAACGAGGAAGTTGATATACAAGACCCAGGGAGGTGCATTTTTTGTATAAAACATCTCTCAGCACCTAAGCGTGAAAAGGGTTATTTACGTTTTTTCAAGTGATCGGTAGCTGTGAAAAGATTTGAGTGAAGTGATGGTCTGGTCGCCTAGGAACCGTTAAATATTATCTTAATCCAGTTTTGATAAAATAATGTGTTATACAGAAGTCTCAGCATTAAAGTTAGAATCAGTAAGGACGGTGACGCGCACTAATTTATTAAGTTAAATAAGAGCACTGCAATCGAACGCATTGTAGGTCCACTTTAAGACGCTAAAATGTTGATGCCACACAAAATGTTAAAATTGAAGTCAGTAGTTCTACAGGTCGTAATGAATTGTAAAGTGTCTCGGAACGAGTCAGGTCCTCCTCCCTGTAGTGAGCGCTAAAACCAGCCGGGTCCCGAGACGTGGACATCGAATGAAGTTTTTTATAAACAAGATTTCAATTGTTTGGTTCCGTCATAGTTCTACTTTGGACTGAAAGTTCTAATGTCAAACTAAGCCAAGGAGGAGGAAATAATTAAAGCAAAGCTAAAATATTTATTTAGTAAAGCATTAACATTTGGTCGAATCCAGGATCATAGCGTGAAAGTGACTTTGTGGAGTGATCAATTCGATAAAGATGTTTAACATTCCATACAATTGATATGATGGTTACACATAGTGATAGGAGCATAATATATACAGAATTGAAAGAAAGCCGGATGTGATCCGAACTGAGTTAGCCTGTAAGATTTTTTACATATGCGCTATTCTTAAGGATATTTCAGATTTAAATTTCTAACGAGTAAAGAACTTCTCAAGATAAAGTGAATGGTAGTTCCTGAAGAAATGGCGATGAATAGAAAGAGATTACATAAATCAGTATTATGTGTAATGCGTTCCTGTTTAATAGAAGCGAGATAAACCGAAAGACTTTATCTTATGAAATATATGAAAAAGGTTTATAAAGAATATCCGGTAAATGAAAAAGCTGCATTAAGTGCTTAATAAATTGAACTAAAAATGATTCTAGGGTACTAATAGTTAATTTCGACCATGCTTCGAGCAGGAATATCGGAGCCTCATTACCCACGGGTGATACTATTAGACAAAAAACAGGAAAGAATTCCAACCAGAATTTACATCTGAGATTACTTGAGTAATATAAGAGGTTTACAAAAACTTATCCGAAGAGTAATTATCATGCGGGATTGAAACCTTTTGTGGAAAAAGCAGTTGAGTTTGTAAATCAACGCTAAGTTAAAAT
The DNA here is from genome assembly GCA_015478945.1 of Trachelipus rathkii. Classification (NCBI taxonomy): domain Eukaryota; kingdom Metazoa; phylum Arthropoda; class Malacostraca; order Isopoda; family Trachelipodidae; genus Trachelipus; species Trachelipus rathkii. The sequence goes on along the minus strand of JABUQX010101147.1, from coordinate 12,788 downwards.
AAATAAATAAAAAATAAAAATAAAATTTATACAATAAAAAATAAAAATTAATAATAAAACTAAAATAATAAAAATTATAAAAATAAAATAAAGGAATACACAGTATACAATAAGGTTATTATTAATTGCAAAATTATTATAAATAAATCAGTAAACCAATAATAAAATAGGTAACAGTGTTGTTGTGTCTGTTTATAATTGAAACAAGTAGCTAAAAACTGCCGTCATGTTGTTAATATTAACAGTTTATTTAGTTATATTAATATTATGAAAAATAAATGGATAAATAAGTGAAGTATATTTAAAGTTTATATATTTAATCATTGAATTTAAATATATTTTAAAGGAGATGAAAGTCGCATAAACTGATTGATATTAATATAAGATAAATGAATAGCAATAATGATTATTAAAAAAGTCATCAGATCGTTTATGAATCTTAATTCAATGATATATCATCAATAAATAAAATGCAATCAAGAATTATATAAACATATAATGAGTAAGCCACAACTTAAATAATCAGAAAATAGAAATGTTATACATTTCAATGGATGACGATAATGTATAAAATATTATAAATAATAAATAGATTAATATTAATACATATTGCAAAAATAATAAAATTGAATATATCAAAAAAATATACAATAATTAAAATACAATAACTGATTTCATATACAAATAAATATAAAAAAATATGATGAATATTCAAAAGATATAATTAAATGGGTGGTAGAATATAAAACAAAATGAATGAGTGAAGACTGAATATTTAATAATATAAATATTAATATCTATAAAATAATAGTAAAAAATGTGATAAAATGAAAAAATATTAATTAAATATTATAATATATATTAAAATGTAAAAATGTTAAAATTGATAAAATTAAAATTTCAGGAGTATAGATCACAAGCCATTGATTATAAAGTTATGGATTAAATAAGTTTACTGAATAAATAATAAATATGGAAAGCAAACTTAAAGATTTAATAAGACCGTAGATAATAAATATGAAAATAATGCAATTAATAAATGAATAATTGAATATAAATAGATAAATTACTATAAGACTAAAATATAGATGAATTAAAAATGAATTAAATGTATAAAAATGATAAAACCAGCGAATATAGTAGCGGTATATAAAATCTAAACGAGTAAAAAAATAACCACAAGTTTCACCATACAAGCTAACACTAAGGAGTAAATATAATAATATAATAACGCATGACGATGTTGAGGGTTTAAGATATCATAAAGCAAGAAAGAAGTTTAACTACGAGTTAATTATACAGACACAGCCTGAAAAGATCAATATATAATTGGAGGAAATCGAGGTTTGTTAGGACCTATATGTGAGAGAATGTTATAAATGCTATAAGTTTTACTGAGGTTAAGAAGAAGTCAGGGATTAGTGGGGATCTGAATATAATGGTAATGCAAGTTGGTTTTATAGGCAATAGAGAGTATAGATGAACAGATTGTGAGTAATGGAATTATAAAGGTTAAATTTATAGTAAGCATTAATAGGTTTATTAGGATATTAAAGGCAAATGGGGACTTTATCAATGGGGAATAGGTAAATACAGATCTCGTGTGTTCAGAATGAGAGGGTATTCAAGCTGAGCTGTCTAATTGGAATTATAGTATAAGGACATCTAGAATATTTTACACGATCGAGTGTCAAGACGAAGGAGGCGCTGAGGCCTAAGGTGATCCTAGTATTGAGAAATCAGGAGAATAAAAACTCGAAGACGTTCTGGAATGCCTGAGAGGAATGTTCATTGGGAGGAGTGAGATAGTGGGAGAGCTGAGTTGGTAGGAAAGTGCGTGATAACGAGGGAAGCTTTGTGCACAAAGGAGGTTGGATCGGAGTTCGAGAGAGTGTCGATAAGGGACGTAAATTCGTAGCCACGCGACCGTGTGGGTGTGTGTGCCATAGCTAGTAAATTCTGCGCGTAGCAGTTGTTGCTAATGTCAGCATGTAAAGAGGCTCTTGTTTTAGGACGACTAAGCAATAGAGAGCGATTGGCAGGTGCTTTTGCACATGTCTTAAAGATATATAGACCTAACGGGTAAGGTAGTATCGATTTTTCATGAGCTACGACAAAGATGTAGCCTATGGGATGAAGAGGTGTTTTATCTTATATGGCGAAAACAAAATAGAAGCCGTTGAATGGTCTGGATTAAAGGGTTGGGGGTGAATGGTAAGACAGGGTACAAGAAGGAGTTGAGGTTGTAGGTGTGTGGAGGGGGGGATACAAAAGATTGAAGAGGAGCAAGAGGGAGGTTTGTGGGTGGGTAGCGTCAAAAGAAATTACCAGGACGAAGGAAGGGGAGGCTTGAAAGGTAAGTTAAGAGACATTGGACAGTCATATACTCGAAGAGGGTACCGTGATGTTGGGAAAGGTAGTGGGAGGCGTTTGTGGAGATATTTAAGGCTCTAGATCTTACACGTATATGTGCAGAAAGTGGGGAGGTAGTTTATTTGATATGGTACTAAGAAAATCAGTTAAATGACCAGTGGAGGAAGGAAATGTATAGTCATGAAGTCTTGAATATAAGAGGAGTCATTTAGGATTAGAGGACATGCTGTCGAGTGTTAAATCAGCGTGTGTGAGAGGACTGCAAAAAGTGAACATGTTCTCACAAAGGATGTGATAGGCTATTGTGACGTACGTGTGATAAGTTTGCATACTGGGCGCTCAAGGAGATTGAATGCAGATCTGGTAAATGCTCGGTTGATGGTTGAAGTGCATAGAATACAGAGAGAGTTTGTGGAAAGGGATGGAGGACCTTGCGTACAGAATAACGAGTATTCGTACCTAGAGGACGGTGAGGGAAGAGAGTGCTGTAGATAATATATACACATAAGACCGTGGACGAGTTGGTGGAGCGAGGTAGCCAGTTTAAGTATTCATGGGTAGTGAACTATGAGGACTTGACCATACCAAAAGAAAGTGGAGGTTGATGCCAATTATTGAATTGGTGTTTTCTATTGCGTTTTGGATCCTTGATGAATATATCGATCCAGAATGTTAGAGGTGAAGTGCGGAGAGGGTTAGTTATTTTGATATGCGAGTATGTGCTGGGATAGTCTAGATATGGAAAGTTGATCAGGAATTGGGTAATAGTGTGATTATAAAGATTAGAAAGCCAGTCTGGTTTCCTTATCAGTTTGATTATGTACACAGTCGTTGAGGCATAAAAAAGATCAACATACGATTGGATTTTAGTATTAAAGATTTAGAAAGCAGTCGTCTAATATAGAGGGTCATGCAGTTTATAATGATCACAGGCGTAGTGAGTGTTCATAAACTCGCGGTGACAGAGGAAGCGACAGATACGTTGGATTTCACAGCGAAGGTTTTGGGAGTGTCCCTAAGGGGTATCCGCCAGGGAAGCAGTTTGTGAGACTGAATAGGTCGGCAGTGCACATGTAGGAGGGGATCCGTCATAGGGATCAATTCGATCGTTTAAAGAAGGTAAAATATATGTAATCGGTGTTAATTAATAAGTAAAGTAGTCAATGAGGTATTTATGTAAGGTAGGCACATTTAAACGTTGATAATTTTTATGAGAGCAATGGGGTTAGTTGAGGGAGGCGGGAAATATTTAGGATTATTGAGTTAGAGGATATATTAGGGAGGTTTCTTGCGACGGCCGATATTGGTTGAAAGATTGCGTAACATCAAAACTAGTCCAAGGAGATTATTTGGGAAGAGATGAATATATTTAGCGAAGGAGAAAGAATTAGGCAGAGTGAAGTTATTCGTGGTTAGGGGTAGTAGGTAGGAGATGGATGCCCCTCTAGTGCGGTGTAAAATTCTAGAGTCCCTTTATATCAAACAGTTGAAACCCTTATTAAATTCCTCCCATTCATCCATTGCCTTACTAATTTCTAAATGCTCACCACTTTTATTATAATTGTTTTCAAAATGAAAACTACAACCAACCAAATTCTATTGATCTTTCACCTCGTATTAACATAAAACTTTCTCTTGTCTACCCAATCTCGATTTCTAATATATACTAGGTGGTTTACTCAGTAATTTGTGTTAACCCCATTTACCTTTAGTATTTAAAATATATTTTTGATGCATAGTTTTGTTTAGTTCTTGTTTTGCTTCGCTTCATCGGTTATTCATCATTTAGTCATTTATCCATTTCCCACCAACCCCCCTTCCACCCCACCGACCAGACCCCCCCCCCCCCCCACCCCACCCCCCCCCCTCCGCCCCCCCCCCCCCCCTATCAATCTCTCACCGATCTGTACACCCCACATAAAAACCCCCCCACAGAACCACCCCAACCAGCCCGTAAATCATTTATCGTTATCATTTCTTGTACTGATTTAAAGATTTAGTTTGATATTAAAATATTGTTTTTCTTTATCATTTATTCCCATTTTTATATTCTTTCTAAAAACATTTATTATTCTTGCAATTCTTATTAGTTATTAATTTCGTCTTTTCATATATCTAATTTATTTTTAAGCGCTTACTCGAGTTATTCTTTGTTATGCATTAATATCATTATCATCTTAGTCATTATCATTTATCATTATCATTATCCATTTATCATTTATCATTTATCATTGATCATGTTCAACTGCAATTGTCTTTAGATCTTTTGAGCAAATGATCAATTTTGTCATATCACAGATCAATTATCAATTATCAATTATCAATTATACAAATTATCAATATCAATTATTCCATTTATCAATTTATCATTTCATTTATTCACTTATCATGTGAATATTTATCAATTTATCATTTTATCATTTATCATTTATCATATCATTATTTATATATTGATTATTATTATATTATTATTATTATTATTATGAACCTTTTATTTGACTTTTATAGTATTTCCATTAATACAAACTTACAAATAATTTAAATTTTCAACCTTAAGTTTTTAACTGTTATTACGATACCCTGTTACTATTTTGTTTACTCAGTGTTGATTAGTCACCCATTTTCTGTGTATATTTTTATTTTATTTTATTTTTATTTTTATTTTTATTTTATTTTTATTTTATTTATATTTATTTTATTTTTATTTATTTAAAGCATTTTTATATTGATTAAGTTATCTATTTATATTTATATAACTATATGTTTTCAGTATCCCTGATGCATGAGCCACGACCCCGGCTCGAAACGTGTCGTATAATCCTAGAATATTTCAATTTAATAAAGCTTTAGGGACCTGTTCAGTTCCGGCTTTGGTCATCCTTTATTTATAATAACTGTACGGTCCCCTAGGACCGCACCGATAGTATCAAAAGCTAATACGTATACGATAATAGATGACCTCACTCTGTGAATCTTCCGTAGAACTTGAAAACTCTTAAGGAAGCGCATATGTAAACTGAACTGCGAATCACCGACCACCACTTTCTTTCAAATATGCTAAAGCCTAATCACTAGTGCTACCATCATTCATGAAAATTTAAACTTTATCGAAGATCACTCCACAATAGTCACTTCTACCGATCCTGGACGACCAAATTACTTACTAAAGAGATACTATTTAAGCAATCATCTCTGCGTAAACTTAAACTCGAACTACGCCAACAATTGAATCTTTTAAAAACTTCAGTCTCCTGGTTAGACTACATAAGTCTGCTTCACTTCATTAAACGTAACTCTGACTCATTTAACATTGTGGTCACCCAACGTCATGATTCTAAACTTAATAAATTAGGCCTGATCTCTAACTTTAATCGAGACCCTGATAACATTATTTTCAACTTTAGTAATCGCATCCTCTCCCCCCTTGAAAAACGTACCCTTTCCCTAGGTCTGGATTTTAAAATCCCTCTTGTTAAACTCAACTTTTACAACTTCTTCCTTCTATTTGAAAAACTGCATATTTCTCTGTCTAACTATGATATTCTTGGCAACCGTGCTGACTTCACTTCTAACTTGAAATCTTTAGCACATAAATTCTTCCGTGATTTCAAACCCCCCAAATTCCCCCACCTCCTTTTTACTAAAACTAATTTTTCAACTCTGATGTCTCTCAGAAGCGACCCTACCATTACTATTTGCCCCCCAGATAAAGGAAAGGGCGTTGTGATTATGAACAAGTGTGACTACATCCGTAAGATGACCTCTTTACTCTCGGACACTTCTAAATTTAAATTATTAAACACTACCAATATTCTTCCACATATCATACAGATTCGAGATGAAATCAAACAACTTTTTACGTTCTCTCAAAAAAACAAAACCTACTCCACCCCCTTCTATCCCCAACAAAAATTTATGTTCTCTGCGCTTCCACCCCTGGCAATTATATATGCGAAAACCCAAAAACCCACCAAACCCCACCTCCCTCTTCGCCCCATCCTCTCAGCTATTAATACCCCTGCATATAAAATCTCCAAATTTTTGGTCCCCCATCTTCTACCCCTAACCACCAATAACTTCACTTTGCCTGATTCTTTCTCCTTCGCTAAATATATTCAATCTCTTCACCTCTCCGAAGTTTACATGACTAGTTTTGATGTTACCAATCTTTTCACCAATATCCCTGTCCAAGAAACCTCCAATATAATCTCTAACTCAATTAATCCTAATATTTCCGCCTCCCTCAACCTAACCCCTTCCCTATTTAATAAATTCCTAAACCTTGCTACTAATAATACTATATTTACTTTTAACGATCAATATTACCTCCAAACTGATGGCATGCCCATGGGATCCCCCCTTGGCCCCACCTTCGCTAACTGCTTCCTCTGTCACCATGAATCAACCTGGATCAATAACTGTCCTCCCGAGTTTAAGCCTCTGGTCTATAAAAGATATATAGACGACTGCTTTCTAATCTTTAATAATAAATCCCAATCTGATCTCTTTTTCAACTACTTAAACACTAGACACCCTAACATCCAATTCACCAGACAAGATGAACAAAATAATACCCTCCCCTTTTTGGATGTATTAGTCCACCATAACCTTAATGGCTTCACCACTTCAGTTTATCGTAAACCTACCTCCTCACGCCTCGGTACGAATTTCCTTAGCTCCTCTCCCTTTAAACTCCTGTCTAACTTAATCACCATTTATCTCCACCGAGCATACCAGATCTGCTCATCTTGGCATTATTTCCACCTCGAAATAGTCTACCTTAAATCCTTTTTCAGCTTCAACTATTTCCCCCAGCATCTTATCGATTCCTCTATACATAACTTCCTTTTGAATATTTTTAGACCTATAACCCCCACCCCTACGGTATCTAAACTCCAAGTCTATTTCAACATCCCTTTCGTTGGTTCTTACCACCCCTCCTTAATCTTTGACCTCCACAAACTCCTCTTGACTTTCTTCCCCCAACTCCAACCTCATCTTGTCGCTACAAACCCCCTATCCATAGGTTCATTTTTTCGCCATAAAGATAAACTACCCACGTTAGTGAAATCCTCTGTTGTCTATAACTTTACATGTGCAGACTGCAATGCCTGCTATGTTGGCCAAACAGGCCTTCAATTACAACTTCGAATTCACAAACACCTGGGCACATCCTTTCGCACCAACCTCCCTCTCAGCTCCCCTGAACATTCCTCCATCAGATCCCATACCTCCAACCTAGGTCACCCGCTTCGTTTTTCTGATTTTACTATACTTAGCTCAGCCTCCTCTGACACCGATCGTAAAATTCTAGAGTCCCTTTATATCAAACAGTTGAAACCCTCATTAAATTCCTCCCATTCATCCACTGCCTTACTAATTTCTTAATCCCCCCACCCTTCTTATATAACTGTTTCAAATTCTAAAATGCCAACCAACCAAATTCTATTGATCTTTCACCTCGTAATTAACATAAACTTTCTCTTAGTCTACAACTCTATTTCTAATATACTAGGTGTGTTTACTGTGTTATTTTGTTCATTAACCCTACATCGGTTATTTATTATTTATCTTTATCTATGTGATTTATTTTTTACTTTGAAGAATGTTTATCGTTTATCATTTATCGTTTATCATTTATCATTTATCATTTATCATTTATATATCATTTATTATTTATTATTTGAATATCATTTATTATTTATTATTTGAATATCATTTATTATTTATTATTTGAATATCATTTATTATTTAATTTAGTTACTTCACATTTATATTTAAATATCATTTATTATTTATATTATCAATTTATTATTTATATATCATTTATTATTTAAATATCATTTATTTGAATATCATTTATTATTTTGAATATCATTTATATTGAAATGATCATTTATATTTAAAAATTTTCATTTATTATTTTTAATTAAATCATTTATTATTTAATATCATTTATCATTCTATATTATTATTATTATTATATGAACCTTATATTATGACTTATATTATTTCCATTAATACAAACTACAAATAATTTAAATTTTCAACCTTAAGTTTAACCGTTATTACGATACCCTGTTACTATTTTGTTTACTGATTATTATAATGCTAGTCCCCCTTCTGTGTTATTTTTATTTTTATTTTTATTTTTAATTTTATTTTTATTTTTATTTTTATTTATTTCACATCTATATTCATTTATATTTATTTATATATGACTGTTTATCTATTTGTATTTATATAACTATATGTTTTCAGTATCCTGATGATGGGCCACGACGGCTCGAAACGTTGATTATTTAAATATTAAATATTGAATTAATAAAGTTCTATGACCTTCATTCCGGCTTTGGTCATCCTTTTTATAATAAAATTACGGTTCCCTAAGAACAGACCAATATCAAATCTAATATATATATATATATATATAGAGAGATACTATAGATATATATATATATATATATATATATATATATAATATATATATATATATATATATATATATATATATATATATATATATATATATATATATATATATATATATATATCCTTGGTTATTTAAATTGTATATGGATGGGGTAATGAAAAAATTAGAGGTAGGGGAAGGTGTTAGAATGATGGAGAATGGAAGTTAAGTGTTGGGGTGTCCTGCTTATTGTACGCAGACGATTTGGTTTTGTGTGGTGAATCTGAAGAAAGTTTGAGAGGATTGGTAGAGGGGTTGGCAGGGTGTGTAAAAAGGAGGAGTTTGAAAGGAAATGTAGATAAGAGTTAAGTGATGGTAATGGGCGAGGAGGTCCGCGGTATGAAGTCATATTAAATGGTGAGCAATTGGAGCAAGTATCTGAATTTAAAAAATTAGGATATATGTTGAATGAGAAGGGAACAGATGATGCAGAGTGTAGTAGGAAGGTTGTGAATGGTAGAAAGGTGACTGGTACAATTAAATCCTTGGTGAATACAAAGAGATTAAGTCTTGAGTTCCCCAGGGTTTTGAATGAGGGTATGTTGTTACCTGTGTTAATGTATAGTAGTGAAACTATGATATGGAATAAGAGGTATAAATCTAAGATGCAATGTGTTTAGATGGATAATCTTAGGATTGTGTTAGGTGTGAGAATTGATAAAATGGGGAATGAACGTATTTAGAATTGTGTGGTGCGAAGTTGCGTAAATGAGAGAATAAACGAGTATGTTTTAGAATGATTTGGTCATATGGAAAGGATGGATGATAGTCGGTTGGTTAAGTTGATGTATAGTGGTGGCGAGTGTGCTGGGAATCGACCGGCTGGAAGACCAAAGAAAAAGTTTATTGAGTTAGTAAAGGAATGTCTGAAGGAAAGGAATGTGAGTTTGGCAGAGGCGAGTAGAAAGATGTTTAATAGGAGTGAATGACTTGGTTTTGTGATAGGGTATGGTTGTAGGCCTAACACAGGGGATGAACCCCACATTGACGATTTGATAAATGTCTTGATACAAAGCGAAAACAACTCACCTTAAGAAAATTGCTGAAGGGAGTAAATAGATTGAATTATTTTATCTTGAAAGATCGATGATTAAAAATAATATCACTTTTCTTTAATGATTATTGTTAATGTTCCGCCATTTTACATGTGAAAATATAACAAAAACGGGCCTCTCTTTGCCTTAAACTGCACAATAAAATTACTACTTGTGTATTTAGTTAAAATGCGTAAATCAAAGGTCTTGACCGCCTCATAAAGTTATAATGTTAAAGTAATATTAAAGTCTTCTTCCGAAGGAAAATAAAATAAATTAAAACTAATAATAAAATTAAAGATTTTGACACTATGTTAATCAGACGAGATACCACAGTGAGGGGTTCGTCGCGGTTGCATGAAGCCCTAGTGTGGATAGTTTAGAGTGCGACGAGCTCTCATTTAAGGGAATGGTAAGCAGGGGAGCTTTCCTTTCGACCTACGTCTTGTACCCCACATCTAGTGGTAAGACAAGGGAGGATATATATATATATATATATATATATATATATATATATATATATATATATATATATATATATATATATATATATATATATATATATATATATATATATTTATATATATTATAGTATATATATATATATATAATATATATATATATATTATATATATAATATAATATAATATATATTATATATATATAAATATATATATATATATATATATATATATGTAAGGGGGTGTGAATATCCCCCTTTCTTTTTTTTTTTTTTATCTTTGTTTGCTTTTTAAGTGTTTTGAAGAGGAGTATTATTTTTATGGATATTATAGTTATTCTTCCTCCCTTGTTCATAATATTTGTTTCATTTATGGACAGATTAAATAAATAGATTGTTACTACTAATATATAAATCCATATTCCAGCCTTAGTTTCTTAGTTTGTTATAGCTCCTGATATTCATGATTAATGATAAACTTATGTTTCATTTATAATATGATGATGATTTATAATATGATGATGATAAATATGATTGTGTCCCAATCCCACGTAATTGTTGATATTGGACACCATTACCAATCCTATTGAGCTCCCATGCTCCTGTTGTTTACCGACGATTCCTGTATAATTATACAAGGACTCCTCAGGTTAGTGATTAAATCTAATTAAATTTAAGTTCATAATAAATGCATGGCTGGCTAAATACTTTATATTATATATAAATGCTTGAATGCTTTTAAGACTTAAAGATTATAAGCAAATAAAATTAACCACTATTCCAGTTGCTCCCGCGGCTGTACTTTTGATCCCTCAGCTCCTCATCCGTTGTTACCCATCGTATAAAAAGAACCCCTCCCAGTACGGCTTACCAGTCCAGGGTAAGTTCTACCTAAAATAAAAGTTAAAATTAATATTAAGTTTATAAAATATTGAATAAAATATTTAAGTAAAATAATAAAGAGAAACTGGTGAAATCATAACTGTGTTTATGTTTTCCCCAGGGTTCTTGTTTCTGGTTTTTGGTCTTGACAGAAGTCTATTGTGCAGTCTATTGTATAGTTCCAATGTAGGGCTTAACTGGTGTTTAAGCTTCCTGGAAGTCTCTAATACTGATCCTTTTACTAAGCTTCAGTGGAAAAAAGCTTCTTACCCATAATTCCTTTGTTGAGGATTTGTTAACCCCAAACGTGGAACTCTCCCGAAGATTACAAATACTTCCCATCTCGTGGTTTTATATTAATGATGTTAATCTAATTGTAAACGTGGAAAAAGTTAAGTGCAGAAACATATACAGTAATAAAAAACATTGAACTTATTTTAAGAAAAACTTGTTATTAAAATACTTGACAATACTTACTTAATAATTTAAACGAATTGTTCACTGTTCATAAATTATAGTATTAATTAATAATATATTTCCCCATTTACCCCTTGTTCTCGAACTGTCTTATTATTGCTACTCTTTTTAGCAAAATTACTAACCACCTGGGTTTCTATTTAAACTAGGGTGTGTTCCTATATACATTTGTGTAAGTGTAATTGTGTGAAGGTTTATAACTATAGTATATGTATAAAGTGTATAAAAGTGTATAAAAGATATTAAATAATTAAAAATTAAAAACTAACTGGGTGTTAATTAACCCCCTTCTAAGAAAACTTAATAGTATACATGTAAAGGCGAAAGTTATGTTTGGATGAGCCGTTCACCTCCGCAAGGTCTACCTGGTGACGTGATGAATGAGAGGCTAGGTCCTGAAGACAACTACCCCCGTAAGCGAAGCCTTATCGGGTAAAGAAGAGGGTTATCGGAAGTATCGTCTGTTGCTCTTCTCTTCTTTTCTTAGTATGGTTCAGGTAAATAACTATTAATTGTTACCTGACTTCATAGTTATTCATTCTTATAAACTCATTAATTTAAAAGATTAGCTTCTTAAAAACATTCGGTATATCTATATAAATATTTATTTATATATATTTATATATCTAAGGGTAGTAATATTCCATAGTTAAGGGTCACCCGTATTTCTAGGCCATCTCTACAAATATTGGTGATCCTGGAATTGCTCTCCCTTACATAGCCTCATTAAATGGCGCCCGAACAGGGACCTAGTGTCCTTGCTCGTCGCGTTGCATTTTTTGAGTAGATTTGTGACTTGGTTCACACTTTCGTCTCTTGGATTTTCTGTAATCCGCTGGTTTCCTGTATCCAACAATTCGAGAAAATACCCATATAGTCCTTTGTTTTCCCTTAAGTATTTAATTAAAAATATTGGCTGATACGATACTAATAACAGAGACACTGCTGATCCAAAAGGACATATCAAACCTTGAACCATTAAAGAAATAAAAGTAATCAAAAAATGCAAAAACACAAAGCACATATGTTTGCTTCCCCAGTCGTTGATTATACCCGTAATAGCTATTCGCCTGAAAGGCATAGGGGTATA
>JABUQX010101146.1:0-12500 GCA_015478945.1 Trachelipus rathkii | reverse complement strand
ATGGATGGGTCTACCTGACATGGAAATAAATTATACAGAATCGGGGTCTATAAAAATCATGGCACCATGAAAACATTTTATTTGTTTTCCAGTGTTTTATTAGCAGTAGCCTACAAAGGCATTGTCTAATGTCAAAGTACTTAAATATTTAAAGCTATTAGTTTTAGGATTTTAGAAAATCGTTGTATTATTGGAATGATCCCATTTTTTTTGCATCTGTTCAAACCATTTGATGTTATTAAGATTAATTAATATAAGTTCCTCTGGACTTTATTTGTAGAATCAACTAGAAGATCGAAACTATCGAGAACAGTGATTTAGGCCTAAGATCGTTGTTGGAATTGCTAACACGTCGTTTTTCATTTCGTAAAACACTGGAACTTCTCCTAATTAAATCATTATAGCTTATTTCAAAAAATCAACAAGAATATTTTTAAAATGATTGGCGTGTTCGTTAAGTTGGAGAAATAATTTAGTTATCAAATAACCAATCGTCACTTCTCATTGGCAGCTTAGCAGAAAGTAAATCGTGTGGAAATGTTAACAATTCAATTAAGGAGTACAGAGCATTTACCAGAACAGAATTCAATTATGGGAAACTTTCTGTTCAGAACATGTAATTTTCCACTCTTTGGAGTTACGAACCGGAATTGTGAATGAATTCCGTTTTTAGAGTAGTATATATAATAATATTATATTCTTTATATATATAATATATATTATATATTTATATATATATATATACTATTTAAACTATATATACTATATATATATCATATTATATATATATATATATTTATATATATATATATATTATATATATATATATAATATATATGTTATATTATATATATAGTATACATAAGAAAACCCATTAACCACTTAAAGAACTAAACTTGGAAATCAAAAATATTAAAAATTAAAACAGTAGTTTACGTTTTCAGACTAGTTACAAACGTCGCCTCCTCAGAACTTTAAGGAAAAAAAAAATTAATGTTGTTTAATATTTTTGATTTCCCTGTTAGTTCTAGTGGTTTTAATTGTTTCCTTTACATTTTAAGACGTTTGATGCTGGTTTAAACTCTCCTAAAGATTTGTTGCATATATATATATATAATAATATTATAATATATTATATATATATATATATATATATATATATATATATTATATTATATATATATATATATATACTTATATATATATATTATATATATTATATATAATAATATATATATATAATATATTATAGTGATGGGAACGATTTATATCGTCATCGCAATTTTTGCCCGAGTTATTTGCGATTAATTAAACAAATTATTAAGTATTTTGAGATAAATATTAAACTCCATAATATATATATATTTATTATAATATAGATAGATATATATAATATATATATATATATATATATATAATAATATATATATATCATATATATTACTATAATATATTATATATAATATATATATATTATATACCCATTTTTGATTATGGTATGTATGACGTTCCAGTGCCTAATGGTTCGCCTTTCTGTTCTGCGTTCTTATCCACACTCATCCTCCAGTCAACATCTTAGAGACACCATATTTTATCCACATAATCATTACACATACTTATATCCACACCCCTCTTCTAGACAACATTCTACAGACATCCCTACTATCCCTATGTGTGATGGGGCGAGAAAAAATTGCCGACATCGTCATGTCCTGCGTGTCGAGATGGCAACTAAGTGATCGGTGTAGTTTGTTGGCTGCCACTACCAGCTTATCTTTTGCCACGGAATGTAAATGCATTGACCTCAGAGAAGTCGTGATCGCGTAAAGCGGATTTCTATTCTTTCGGCGGAAAAATGTAGTGAAATCGTCATTGGATACATGGGAATGTCAGAGAATAAATGTTGAGGACAAGAAGGAGAGAGGTGATGGATTTGTATTATTAGAAAGGCAAATTGATTTGTAGCTGGTGACTGAAACAAAGAGGAATTAAACTTCGTTGAAAATGAGTGGATGTGGTGTGGAAATGTGTTTGTGGTTGGCATATGTGGAAAGAAATGGGAGACGGGGGATAGAAAGATTTGCAATTTTGATGAGTGACTTGGGTAGAGAGATTGGTAGGATTTTGTGTGTGTGAGTGCCGTATAATTTCTAAAAGGTTAAACTATTAAGTTGAATAGGGTTAAAAAAGTATGTGTGCGTTGTGACATATGTCCATCTCGAGGGTAATGTTGAGAGTGCGATTTTCTGAAGATAATCTGAATTAATGTTTGGATGGGGTGATAGCGGGATTAGTTCATTTGCCACAATTGCCCAGCCTAAGATTTTTTTTGTTACAGTTGTCCACCACCCACTCACAGCAGAGCCCTATCCAAAGAGGGGTTTATAGTAATGCTCAAAACTTCACCCTTTAGCCCAGAATTACCCAGATGAGCACCAGATGCAGGCTTTAAAGTGAGGGGAGATTTAAATTCAAGAAACACCGAAGATGGAAGAGAATTCCACAGAACAGAGTGCGGAAAGAATGAAGCACACAGCTTAACTTAGCCGAGTTACCAATACTCAACACAAAACTTCGTGCGCAGAACAGCTTCCTGGTGGGCTACGAGGCTTCGTTAAAGTGTGGTGTGTACGCAATGATAACGTTCCATCGACACCTTGCCGCTGGGTGGCTATAGAAATAGAGATAAAGCACCAACAGAACAGTTTATAAACCTTTTGGCCTTTGACTAGACAATATCCAAAAGCCGGGTGAAACCAGGCCCCCCCCCCCCAGATATGAGAGCAGTACTCAATACAAGGGCGGATGACCCTTGTATAGGTGGAGCAACTGAGAAGAGAAAAAAAAAGTCGCAGTCTAAACAGACTCCCAGTTTCTTTGAGGCGCCCTAGCAACCGTTGTTGTGACATGAGCGTTGTCCAAGGAAAATTTTTTTGTTTATGTTAAGGCAAATTATGTTTATATATTGTCAACAGGAGAGACGAGAGAACCGTCCGAAAAGAATAGGAAAGTTAGAATGCGTTTTAGAGAGGAGATTTGCAGAAGTTTGCGGTTTTTAAAGAATGGGAATTTCACGAAGGTTGAGACGACCCATCCGGAAATTCTATTCCAGATTAGCGAGAATAGAATAGGAAAGATTAAGACGAGAGGGGAAAAATTCTAGAAAGTAAAAGAATAAGCAGAACTGGAAATGAGTTGAAGAAGAAGCGGCTCGAGTGTTCATCGGTATATGAGTTGGAAGGAGTAGATCGTGCAGGTGAGAAGATCATTAATGCAAAGGAGGGAATAAAGTAGGAGATAAGACAGAACCCTGAGGAATACCACACTATTGACAGAAAAAGAAGAAGTCGCCCCCCCATTACAAAAGGCCCGATATGGAGATTTGAAAGAAAGTGTAGACATAATTAAAGCAAAGAGAAAGAGAACCCAAAGGAGGAGCTTGGAGCGCAGTGAACGCGTTTTGCCAATACTCGCGTCAAATGCTTTGATAATGTCAAGCGCCACCACGCAAGCTCCCGTAGCTCCTAAGGGCTGAAAACCATAAATCGGTTTAGATAGGAAAGTATTTCGCCAGAAGAACTCTAGCGCTGAAAGCGCGTAGGCTATCGGAAAGAGGAATGAGTGTCCAGATAATCTAAGAAGTGAGAGTTGAGAAGTTTACAAAGATCTTATTAAATAAATACCAAGTGCAAGTTATAGCGCGATAGTTTGGAGATCAGCAGCGCTTCCTTAATCCGGAATAGGTTGACATGTGGCGAAGCTTCCAAACACTGAGGGAAAATGCTAGTATGAGACAATAGGAGTATAGTTTGAACGAGGGAGCGGGGATAGCACGAGCACACTCCCCAAAAAACTTTGGAGGATGCCACTGTCTTAGGCCACCCGTTCTTCCTATTCCTTCATTAGATTCAGGGGCCTATTTGACCCGATCAAATGTTAATCACGGCACAAGACCATAGGACACCTGAGAGGAGAAGAAGGAGAAGGGGAAATGCCAGAATCGTCTAGGCTGAGTTAGGGGAAATAACATGAGCGAAAGATTGGCTTTTCAGTTGAAGATATTAAAAGCAGAAACCATCAGAGGAAAGGAAGATTTTTACAGAAGTTGTAGAGATGTTTTTGCAAGGCCAGAAAGATTTCAGTAGGAGAACCAAGGAGTTAGCGCACTTTCGTTTTGATGAAAGCCGCTTCTGCTCTTCGAAGGTATCCCTGCAATGATCTAGTTGAATTGAAAAGGAGAAGTGATTGGAACGATGAATTTTTCACCCTGATACGCACTGTCTCTAGCCTGAATGGCCAGAAGACAAGCCACGATCAACCATGTTTATGGAGGAGAGAAAGATTAGTCGAAGAAGGAATGAACTGTCATCCCATCAAGGATTACAGCTCCCTCCTTATCGTTTAATATTTAATTACACCATCATTTATCCTTAACTGAAGTAGCCAAATTTGCTTATCATCTGCAACTTGTAAACCTGTACATTTAAAGTCCCTGGTCTAAATATTTTATACATTATATGAGGAACAGCCACTTGACCTAAGAATTCGTTACGGACCACAAACAGGTCTCCTCATCCATTAATAAATATTATGATTATTATTATTATTATTATTTATTATATATTATTTTATTATTATTATTATTCTTATTATTATTATTTATTATTTATGATTATTATTATTAAGAACTTAAGAATCAAAAAATTTTGATTCTCTTAATAATTTCGGAGGGGTTGAACCCCTGACCCCCCTTGTCTACAGCCTTGACATCCACCCTGTGAATCGAGCGAACACCTACTAAATATATTAAAAGAGGTATTATCACCCAAAAGTACAAGCCGAAGGACAAATAAGGAGTGAGGTCCATGCCGTAAATTGAAGGCCGCGTACCCCGTGGGACTATCTCGATACTAAAGTGAGCCCCCCCCCACCCCAGCCCGTCGGCCCCCAAAGAACACAGGGCCTCCTCCTATATATATATATATATATATATTTATATATCAATATATATATATATATATATATATATATATATATTATATATATAGTATATATTATATATAATAATGATATATTATATAGATATTATACTATATATAATAATATTATATATATATATCTTATATATAATATATAGTAATACTATATATGATATTATATTTATAATACTATATATATACAGTAACCTATAATATATATATATTATATGAGAGAGAGAAGAAGAGAGACGCAGAGAAAATTATTTGAAATATTTTTTCAAAATAATCGGCATCGTCATCGTCAAAATTAACTATAATCGTCATCGTCATCGGCAATTTCTGAGCTTCGTTCCATCACTAATATATATTATATATATATATATATAATTTACTATAGTATATATATATACTTTACTTATATATATATATATATATATACTATATATAATAATATATATACTATTATATATATAATAGATATTATATTTATATATAATATTATATATATATATATATCTATATATATATATATATCAATATCAGGGCCCGTGTTGTCATATTGACAGGCTGATGAGGCTTAGCCTAATCCCATTATATGCGTAGATAATTTTTCATCAATTTAATGAACTGATCTATAATAAGCAAATACTTAAAATAGCTACATTTTTTTTTTTATTATATTTAATATTGGATTTTGTACATAAGCCAAGAGAGGTAGGTATAAAGAGTGCAATGAGGCCAGAAATGCCTCGCCTTCACTCATCCTCGCTGCAAAGAAGCGAGAAGACTGGTAGCGAATCATTGTGAAATTAAATGAATAAAAAATACAATAAATGAAGCAGGCCTTCGCGACTTTGAGCAGTTTGACTGATCAGTAATGAGCTCCCCTCTCTCTTCCCTCTCTCGCATTTGACTTATGCTATAGATTAATTTTTAAACGAGTGCCCAAATATATATATATATATATATATTATATTATATATATATATATAGGTATTATATTATATACTTATATATATATATTATATATATATATATAAATATTATATACGTATATATATATATATATATATATATATAACTATATATATATTATATATATATAATTTATATATTGAGCGCGTAATATTAGACCCACACGGCCCACAGGGAATGACACACTGGGTTGAACAATTCAATCCAGGGTGAGGTCCTGTGTTCCATACTTATTTTAAATGTCATTAAGGAAAAAATTTAAATTGGTGAAACAAAATATTGTAATGAAAAAAACATAAAAGTCCTTACATTTATATTATAGTCCTAATATTACATAACCAAAAATTAAGGGAAGTTAAAGAATATAGTTTTGAGATAATTGAGAGGATTCAGATACAGATCATCGGATAAGCCTTTTAAGTGTTATGAATCCAAAGTAGGAAATAATGACGACCTCGAATGGGGTCCATGAGGCAATTATGAAGACATGGTGAACAGATTGCGGGGCATGCGACGGCAAAATTTGCAAATGAGAGGGGAATCCTGTGACATGTAGTGCTCGTGAGTATGGTGTGCCAACGCGAGGCGTTGCAAGTACTCACCTCGTGTCAAGCGCTTCTTGTCGGGTGGAAGGAGACTACTCACCAATGATCGGCTTACACTTCTAGATATCCGCTCCTCCTGATCATTCGTACAACTATTCCTGCCAGTAAGACCGAAGCCTCACTGTCGCAGAGCATTAATAGAGCAGATTGATTGGTAGGCGACCTTGCTCGGAATAGCATTCCGGAAGCGGTACTAGAACAGCTCGGAGAAAAAGGAGGCGGCCATTCTCGGTCTCTCTGTTCCGCGATTTATCAACAGACCATCAGAGAAGGAAAGGCTATCTGCAGAAGTTATTTAAATATTTTTTCGCAAGATGCCAGAAGTTTGATATAGACCAAGAGCGTAAGCGTACTTCGTCTTAGTGAATGGGTACATTTATCCGTCAAATTAATATGCCTTATAGCGATTCTGGATGACTAAAATAAATAAGAAAAATGAGAGACCGGAATGCTTTTCCATTTTCCCACATGCAATGCTTCCAGCCTAAATTATCATGGAAAAAAATGCTTAATCGAAATCATGCTTTTGGACTGAAAGGATTAAGTCGAGAAGAAATAGGAACCTATTCTTCTCATCTTCCCTCAATTTTTCTGAAGAAAAAGAAGAGTCATTAGAGCTCAACGCAATCATTGCATGGATGGCTTAGCATGAAACACGTCAGAGCGCCAAATTAAAGAAACCGAAGACAGGATGTGCAATGCCCGGAGAAACGCACTAAATAAGAGATATAAGAAAAAAATTGAGTTAGGGCAGTAGAAGTTACTGATTCCCATTGATTCCTTGAAATAGAGGACCTTAAGCATTTGGTTATTATATATATATATATATACTATATATTATATATATATATATATACTAATATATATATATATATATATATATATATATATAATTATATATATATATATATATATATTATATATATATATTATATATTTATATATATATATATATTATATACTATATATATGTATATATATATATATACTTATATAATTATATATATATATCATATTATATATATATTCATCATATATAAATTATATATATATCTATATACTACTATATAAGATATATATATATTATAATTTATATATATTGAGTTGTCGACGCCCAGGTGCGTGCGGTGCAGTGCAGTGCGGAGTTGATGCGCTTCATTTTGCGAGATGTGTGTTCGGCACACAATTCCAGTCTGTCCCGGTGAGGTTGTAATGCCAATTTTTAAAAATATAAAAAGTGCGGCTGCGACAAAATTAATTTTCGGTGGCGGAGCGCTACTGGTGTGCCCTACTCTGGTGCGGGCGCAAATCTACGGTGCTTCGAAAAACTCAATATATTCATATATTATAAGTATATACTACTATATATATATATATATATATATATATATATACTATACTATACTATATTATATATATATATATATATCATACTATATTATATATATATAACTTTATATTATATATATATATAATACTATCTTCTAATAACTATATTTATATAATATATATATATATATAGTATATATATATATATATATATATATAATATATTATATATATGTATCTATATTACATCACTCATTATTATATATAATATACTATATATATATATATATATATGCATAGATATATATAATATATTATATACTATAGTTATATATATATATATATATATATATATATATAGTATATTATATATACTTAATATAAAATACCCTCATATATATTATATTATATATATATATTATAATTATATATATAATAATATATATATATATATATATATAATATATATATATATAGATATATATATATATATATATATATTCGGTCGCTTCAAGAAGTGTGGCATGAGTAATCCAATTGGTGCGAAGAGACCCCCAAGGAGAGGATAAAACCCGATTGCCGGCGCAGACGTCAAGCCCCGAAAATACTCCCCAATTCACGTGTAATTCAGGTTCTCAAGCCAGCAACTCTCACTCCTCGGGAGCGGAACATTGGTTTTCTGCTCAAGGTCTCAATGGAACACTCTTTCAGCAACAAACAGTCATTCCTTGGAAATATCAGGGTATCTCTGAACGGAGGATGCCGCGGGCTTTCAGGGTCACACACTCAACCACCCTGAAAAGAACGAGCGCTTTACTCTAAGTATCCTATAATCTCGTAGTTCATCCTTCAGTTTTGCCTAAAATATCGAAATCATGTATACTTTAATCTAAGTATATATATACTATATATATATATATATATATATATGATATATATATTATATATATATATATATATATATATATATATATATTATATATATATATATATATTATATATATATATATATATCATAATAATTTAAACCTCTTTAAACTAACATTTATACATCATATTTGTAATCATTTAATTGTAGATGTAATCAATGTAATAATGTTAGTATGGGCCCCCAAACAGTACCAAAATTACACGAGCTCTCCCTGTCTCGATAATTTTCATAACACTTAATGTTCTGTATTTGATGTATGCTTTTATACTTTGTTGTCTGATTTTTAAGCTTGTATTCTGTTGTTTAATATACCTCACCTTCCTGCAGTAGTATAGACAGATAGGACTTCAAAAACCTGTTTCAGTCACCAGCAAGCCAGAACGACAAGGCTAACATCCTCCCCCCTAAGATTCTCAACTTCCCTACACCCAGGTAATTAAATATAACTTAATCCTTATGCTTAAACAATCTGTCGATATTACACCCTAGCCCATCAAAGTACATCTGCCCCATTTGAACAACACATCACAAAAAAAACAACCACTATAAATGTTCGTACTGCAATAGATGAATCCATAAAAACAAATGTTCCCCTTTCACGACTCTACCCCAGCAAATCTCTCTTTGGACTTGCTTCAATATGTAATCCCCACAACTACTTCCCCCACCTACTAAGCACCTAAACAATAATAACAACTTATAAAATCTCCGATTAGCATAATGGCTTGACAACAAACATTCTTAAATTTCAGCCTTCATTTATAAACATAGCATTAAAATTTAGCTCTAATACAAGAAGCTCACACACCACAAAACACCTCAAAAACACCAATTTATGGATATATATATATCTTCCTACAATACTCAATAAACTAATTTCCATAGAGTTCCGCAGTTTCCATACTCTTATAAAGAGCACCTATTTTATTTAACTGCTCTCCTCCAATTCCTTGGGAACTATACCCTCCATGAACGCTCTTCTACACACTTCCAAATCCATACAATCACGATGTCGCCTCCATCTTGATCATTTCGCCAGTAATTCTATCTATACCTGCCAGATTTTACCATTTTTCAAACTTTCACATCTACCGCCGATTACTCATCCCAAAATACTTATTTCTTCTCGCACCATCAAACCCACACATTCACTATCCCCTCTTCATTACTGCTAATGTAAGCAGATATTCAAAGTGTTCCCTCCAACACTCTCCTCACATCCCTTTCATTAGCATAAAAAATACCATCCCAAATTCTCATATTCTAGGAAGATTACCTACTTTCATTCTTAGCCTTTCGCGTTTCTTTCCAGAAGAGCTTCACATTCCCATGTAAATCCCCATTCATCCTCTTTCAAACTGTTTCATTTACCCCCTGTATATATATATATATATATTATATATATATATATATATATATAATATATTATAATATATATATATATTATATATATATATATATTATATATATATATATAATATATATATATATATATATATATATATATACTATATATATATTATATATATCAGCGAATAGCTATTCTCAAAAGAAAAAAACAACATCGCTCTAAAATATCGTACATTACTTCAATAAAATCTTTACTGCTCACGGGAATACATATATATACTACTATATATAATATATTAATTATATATATATATATATATATTTATATATATATATATATATATATATATATATATATATATAATATATATATATATATATTATTATATATATATTATATATAATATAATATATTTACTCTGTGCCCCGCTCCTCTTCTACGAAAAATGGGGCGATTCTAAGTATTGTGCTACCACAGGCAGGCCCGAGCCCATAGAGCCGTCAAGGAAGTGTATGTAAAGTTACGTCTCGAGGCCCGTTAAGTCTGAGCCAGTTTCGCAACAGATGCTTCGGTTGTCGTCATGTGTTGTGAGGGCTTCTTGGCACTAAGGAAGAAGATAGTGAAATCTATGTTTCATATTCCTAAGGGGACAAGGGTGATTGCCCCAGAGCGAAGACGGAGCAGTATCATTCTGGTTGACCGATTTATGTCTGTTCTGTGAGAGATTATAATTTATTCTCGGAGTGTGGTGGACGTTTGAAGTACTGCGATGTTGATTATATACTATTCAGGAGAATTCGCTCTTATGTGAGTTAAATTGGCGTGTGATATGTGTTTTGATAATAGACGTATACTGGGGGTGTTTGAGTGTGGGGGGGACGTAATTGCTATGTTTAGAATACGAGTTCTACATGTGCTGCGTGTACTAACTTTTTTTATTTCTTGGTTTCCAGCGAGGATGCTTTTACATGCTTTGTTGCAGGTGGTCGTTTGAGGAGTTTACTGCGAAAAATTGGCAGATATATCATGTCGAGCATGGGCATCTCATATTGAAGGATTTTTGTTTCCCGTTTGTAAGTGATAGATGAAAAAAATAGAACGGTGAGAAGCCTTTATACTCATTAGAAGCTCTGTTTAACGTATCTCCAGTTTTGGATGCTGGTCCCTCGATATTGTGAGGTGAGTCCAAACCGGGCGATACATTAAGTTTTTAAAAATGAGGACCGGAATATATGAAGATATCATGTAAGTGGACTTGTGTTTGGCCGAAATTTTAGTTCTTGTAGACTTTCATCACATTCAGTTTATTTTGTGACGTTAATAGAGGACATGTTGTTATGTTTTGGTGTGTGGAATACGTGTGTATGTGTTCGTTATTTGTGAAAGTTAGGCAAGGATTTAGTGGGTTGCTTATGGAGGGACGTCCTGTTGTAGAGAGGAATTGTTGAATAGTGATACTGTTTTTTGCAAGTTTAATTAATGTGATAGATGATATTTTGGGAGAGGCTGTCATTCTGTTTGTAGTCAGCCATTGTATCCTGTTGCTTTTATATTTGATATATTTTGTTGCTTGCTGATATTTATGGAGGGCTATTGAGCAGTTGATTGTGAGTCGTCGCGTAACTATTGAATTTTACAGAGGGGGACGTGGTTTGTGGTAATCATGCATTAAAAGATTAAATAATTGGGTGATAAGATCGCTCCTAGAGGAATACTATTGTATAATTTATTTGAAGAGTGTGTTACATCCCTGTATGAATCTTAGTTGTATCGTCCAGATAAAAAAATTGGTATTATTTTCGTTGTCATTGATCTTCTTCCAGTGTTGATGACTTTCCTATTGACCGGTGAAGTGGACTCTAATCGAATTCCTTATTATTAATTATTGCTACTAGGAGAGTGCAGGAAGTCGTAGTTTTTTTTGTTTTAAATCGCGAATGGCATGTTTTATATTCAGATCGGTTAGAAAGTGTCGGTGGTGAGTTTTTTTTTAATGAAGACCGTGTTGTGTATTTAAGAGGAAGATTCTCTCAGATCCGAGCAACTTAGATATTTGGTGGATAGTAGATGAAAGTAGGTCTATATGAATCTGTGGACTATATGGGATGGTTTGTTAGCATTATTTATATGGATCTGATAAATGGTAGTGCGTGTTTCCAAAAAAGTGGATGGGTGGCGTTGTCAAGCATGTTGGATATTTGGGTTAGTATCCTAATATTTTAGTTCCGAGATGTTTTGAGAGTGAATGTGCGAATTTGTCTTGACCTTCAGCTGTGAGTTTTTTGATGGCGTTAATTAAGCCCGAGCGGAGTGAAAGAGGATCTCTCTTT
>JABUQX010101145.1:45000-51014 GCA_015478945.1 Trachelipus rathkii | reverse complement strand
TCTTCTCTGTCTCTTTCTGCGTTCGTATCTCTCTTCATCTTCTCCTCCTCTGGCTACTCTATACTACTAATCTTTTTCTTCCTGAGTTCTTCTTCCATATTCTATCTTCTCCTTCATCTTCTCTCACTATTTCATCTCTCTCTCTCTCTTCATCTCTCTCTCTTTCTCTCTCTCTCTACTCTCTCTCTTATCTCTCTCTCTCTACTTCTCTTCTTCTCTCTTATCTCTCTCTCCGTCTCTCTATATATATTATAAACTGTATAATTATTTATAATATAGTTATTATAATAATTTCCATAATTATTTTAATATAGGATAATTGAATTAGTTAATTATTTATATAATTATACTATATTTCCCTGCCTCATTCTATTATTAATATTAATATATTTTCGGTATTATATAATATATATATATATTTGATGTATTATATTTTAGAATTTAGTTATATTTATTATATTAGTATTTAATTATATTATATATTATTTATATATATTAATATATTATAAATTATTTTTTATTTTTATATACATATATAATTATTCATATATTATATTAATATTTATATTAATATTATTATATATTCTAACATCTTTTTATATAATTATATATAATATATATTAATTATTAATTTATATAATATTTATATATTTATTAATTTATTATTTATTTATATTTATATATGATAATTATATAGGATAATTTTCATTGATTAATTTTTACATTATTACATTTACATATTATAATACTGTATATTTATAAATTTTACATATAGATAATATTATTATTTTTATTTATATTATCGATATATATATTATTATGTATGGTTTATTTATATTAATAATTATATTGTATATATATATATTTTATAATATAGTAGTATATAACAGCGACACTAACAGCAATCAACTATATGAAATTATTTACTTATAAAAGAAATTATAAATTTAATAGATTGTTGATAATTCATTATTATTACTGTAGTAACAAAATTAATTCTAATCTGCTTTTATGACATATATACATTTATTGACTCTTTTAGACACCTTTCATATTGTACAATAGGAAATTTTTATATTCTCATTATAGCACACTAATGGAGCTCTAATAACTATATATTAATTCAGATAATAGTTTAAATAACTGTTGATCACTAAGAACTTTCAATTAGGAAATTACAAACTATATGTAGCTATATGTACATTCAGTATTTACGCACCAAGCTTATCGAATTGTAAGGGAAAACCGTACTAATTGTTGCATAACATTTATAGACTTATAAGGTATTGTGTGCTCAACAGACTGACTTGCATGAACGCAAGAGCGCACATTGGTTACATATAACTCTGCGAGGTTTTGAGAATCATATATCTACATCACCACTTAGAATACTCTATTATGCCAATGAGATTTTTTTTATTTTATTAAAATTATATATTTTCATAATTTATTACAAATATTATGTAAAGTGTAAAAGAAACATTCTATCAAATTTCAATAGTTCATTTAGTTCATTGGATAAATTTCATATAAATCAATATAGCCTATATCTATTATAAAAGTATTGAAGAATAAATTAATTAGTATATAGGGTGTTGTGTGTTGAGTTTATGTAGGTATGATAAAATAACAATAATAATTTAGATATAATATATAATATAAGAAAATCGTGTATATATATTTTCTGTGGTATACTTATTTAAAATACTATAATCTACTGATACTGTTATTATAAATGAGTTAAAATATACATAATTATGTATTTAAGGAGAATATATTAGTAGCTAGGTTTGGTAATTATATAGAGTTGAGCCTGGTATTGTATTTTATTCAAACCTTTATCAATATTAATTACATACGGATGGGAGGTGGGTCGCCAGTAGACGTAGCACTGGGGTACTCGCCGGGTTGTCGGGGATGATGCCTAGGAGATGACGTGTATGGCCTTATAGGCAGCAATGAGTATTGTAAGTGGGTTAAAGGGGTGTTCGAAGAGGTGTTCCAAAAGGGGTGGATTTGAAGCTAGATAAGTAAATTATAGAAATTACTATAAGTTGCCTAATGATTAATATTATAATCATATGCGGAAGGGTAACACACTCTAATAAATAGTAAGCGCTTAGATCATAAATTGTAAGATACAGATACAGGTGAAAATATTAGAAAGCTAATTTAGAATTCATTTGAATAATTTTTATAATATAGAATTAATAAACGGTAAACTCACGACAGGCTTGGGGGCTACGTGAGGCCGTTGCCGGAACCGGTTACACGGAGGCGATATTACACAGTGGAGTTATTACAATAATGTGTGCATGGGAACCAGGCATACTAATATTTTACTTGGACTAGACATTGTAATCTAGCATTTTATATAATTTATCATTTTTCGATAGCAAATTGTGATCCCGTGATTGTACGCTCTTATCATTTACGTGATCACATAGCACAGCAATTCAATTGGAAACAATGACCTGATAAGTTTGTCATTTTTTATTTCTGAAATAAGTCGTTCGGTTGCTTTCAACGTTATACTCTTCGTATCTATTTCAATCCCGTTACTCATACCTAATAATTCCTGAACCGTAAACTTAAGCCTAAACTATGCTAACCTATAACGTGAAAGAATAACTTAACTAATAAACTCTAACCTAACCTAACCTAACCTATACTAGAAGCCTATCCATAAAAATAAAATATCTACAACTTGAATGAAATCTAATATCCCAAATTTTAAAAAGTATATTGTCATTTCCAACAGTGCTTCACCTTATTTCTGAATCTTTTTAAATGAAACTCATTTTCATTGCGAGTCTTTCGATCATATTCTGCCGTAGTACTCTAATTTATATTAATTCGCATAATACTTCTTTCATACTACATACTCTCAAATCAGTCATATTCTTGCAAATCAGTTCCTTCCACAGTGAACTCGGTTATAAATTCTTATTTATAATTGAATTTCTCTATTTATTCTCACATAACTTCTTATTCAGTATACTCCTTAATCTATACTGTCTGCTAGATCTCTATCTCTCTCTGACTCTTGTCTATCACGATGTTCAGGGTTCGTTTGCATGATCGTACTCACGTCATCTGCTCTTTCAATCGACTGATAATGCGGAATGCTTCGTACTCGTTCTCTACGCCTTCTCGAAATACTCTGCGAAAACGTCGATTATAATTTTCTCTCTATTTTTCAGTCAAGTTGGATATTTAGCACAGAATTTCTGCACTTATCTGTGTAATCACCTGATGATCTCAATATCATGGCCACTATGTGTTCTGATTTTTTATATCTCATAAGAGAAATAAACTAAATGTCTGTTAAGCCGTGTTCATTTAAAATCTATCAAGCAATTAATATACTATTCTCTCTGAATCACTCTATTTCTAAGATTATCAATTTTCAAGCAGCTATAAGTTAGAGGATCATTTTTTAACATTTAATTTGTCACGCTCACACTCTGTTCGACATCTGTAAAATTTTTTACAAGTTTTTAAAGGAAATAGTTATAATTTTAATTCATTACAGTCACATTTTACCTACGAGTATCACTCGATGGGTGATTATAAAATCCTTTAATCGCATTTGTGCACGAATAATAAGAATAATTTCTTTATAATCTTTGACCGTTATTCGAAGCACACATACGGCTGCAATTATTAATACAAGGGACTTGACAAGATTACGGAACTGGTCGTTTTGAGTGAAGGTCAGAAACAGTCATTCACAAAAGTTAACACAATGGAAATGAAGTGTTATAATTAATTTTGTGATAAGAGGCAATAAAAGATTATATAAATATTACTAGTATATATATGATCTATATTCAATATTATACTATACCTAGTATATATATTGTATACTACACGTGATATTAACGGATGCTGTTATACTACTAATATATTGTATGATTAGTTATATATTATACCGAATTCTATTTAGTGGACAGTATTAGAATATATAGTTACGTATAATTATATTGTTCAGTAGACGTACTGCCTGGATGAATATCAACTCATGAGGATGGCTTGAAGTTGTTAATATAAATTATCTATTATTTCAGCACGTTCTCATAACAGCACTATTATATAGCCTAATATAAGCTAGATATATATATTATATGCGGATTGCTATGATATTAGTATTATTATATATGTAGGAATATACTGTTATGGTAATATTCGATGTACTTAAGATGTTAGAGATATATAGTACTCATATATATATAAATATTTTTATGATGTAGAAAACTACAGCTAGTTTTGAAAACTAACAAAATAAACATATTTAATAATTATATATACTGATCCTAATTTATTTGTTGAAAAGCTATGTTTTCATTATTATAACAAATAATTAATTTAAATTCATACATTCAATTGAGTAATTTCTTAGGCCTGTCTATCATTTTTAAAATAGAGCTCTCGTTTTATAGATAAACTTTAAAAGCGATTTTTTTCTGAGTTATCTCAATCTGACTATGACTTTAATCTGGTTTATTGGAATAGCTTGATGTGCAGCGATGATAATGCTATAATTACAACTTAAATGAGCTATTATAAATTTAAGTAATTCATATCTAGAATTCAATCATGAAACTCATATTCGATCAAATTTCAAAGAAACCTGCCACAAGCCACATAATTTCGTACATTATATTACGGGAAGATTGAAGAAGAAAGATTCATATATTATATGATATTTTATCGATTATTATAAGGTGGGTACAGACTAGTCCAGCTCCTTTTAAGTTATGTGACGTATAGATAAGTGACGTTATCATTCGTCTCGCATGGAGGTAATAATAATTTATACTAATACAGATTAGAGTAGGAGCGAGAATTTCTAAATGTAATTCAATAATTTATTTATAGCTATTATATTAATTGTGGTTGTTTTTTTCTTTTATATTATGAATGCAAAATAGCTTCTATTTTTAACTTTTTTATATAAATATTAATTAATATTGTATACTTTACATAGTATTTAATTATCATAAATTTATTTAAAAATGGTAGGAGCTACCTACCCGGCCTACCCTATATATATACGCCCCTTTATTATATATATTATAATTAATATTAAATATATTATATATATAATATTAATAATATATATATAGTAATATATAATATTTAATATATATATTACTATATATAATATATATATATATATATATATTATAATATATTATATAATATATATATATATCATTATATTAATATATCTATAGCGATCAAACAAAATGAATTTCGAATATTTTTCATTATTTTTTTTAGGCACCGAACTGTTCTGAGGAGATCTCTCTTCCTTTTTCAAGAGCTAACAATATATATGATAATCTATTATTCAAAATTAAGATATTATATTATAAATTAATCAAATGATAATAATTATTAAGTTTGAATAAATAAGATATAGATAAAATGAATGATTTAGCGTATTCTGTATTAAGCGCAGAGCTTAATGGCGTGAGCGGAGTGTGAGCGCTCTCCGGTGCAGATCTTGTGGTTAAGTGCAAGTATACGTGATGGGACCTCGGAAGGCCTGTTGACTGGGGAAGGGTTACTCGTCAACTGCTGTTTGTAACTAGGGTAGTTATAAAGTAGTTCATGAATTTTAAATAAAATACTCATACTTCATAGTAATTAATAAGGCTGTTAACTAATATTTAGATTTTCATTATAGGTCGGTTGAGATTCTAAATATCCAATGATTCTAAAATGAAGAGGGGGGAGATGGGGTGATAGGGTGATAGGGGTTGAGATTCCTCTATATCTTGGGCTATTTCAATATTATGTATCTGTATATATTGGTGGTTTTCCTGAAGAGATCGACCACAGACCTTTATAGCATGAATATGTAGAGGATGATAAATGTAAATGGTTCATAAGAGTTCATAAATTAGAAATATCACTTTATGCTTAGAAATACGTGTGAAAAGGCTTCTCGTATTGTCTTTCCTATGTAGGTAGTCATTTCAGTACGACGTATTTGATATATTACC
>JABUQX010101145.1:30000-35000 GCA_015478945.1 Trachelipus rathkii | reverse complement strand
GGTTTCGATGAAGCTGAAAACTCTTGATCTCAGTATACACAAAAAATTTGTTCACCACTCAATAGTTCCAGTTGCATAAATAGCTTATTTGTCCTTTTATGGGGTACTATTCAAACACCTGGATCGGGGAGGCTCTAGTTTCATTTATCTTTTGGATAAGGTTGAATCTGAGGCTAAGATATTGATAAACTGTCCCTTGTCTTTTCACTCCTTTGTCTTCTTATATCTTCAACGTGACACTAGTGTTATCTCTCTTTTCTATAGATACTACAATAACAGACGCTAAAGGAAGATGGCCCCTCGCACTCCACAACCGATGTGAAACCCTCGTTACACAAGAAGTACCTTGTCTTCTCACCAATTTTATCTAGATATTGGCAACTTCAGGCCTGCTTGATGCGGTACCTTTACTTTACAGCCCCATCTCTTTTGCGGAATTATTTGCCTTCATCTGTATTCCATTCTGTATTTCACTTTACCTTACTTCAAAACCTGCGTATTTATATATATATATATATATTTTATATCAATCTATTATATGTATATTATATATTAGCTATTTATTATTTTAGTTATATATAATATAATATATATATTAAAATATATATATTGATGAATATATAATATATATAAATATATAATATATTATATAATATATAATAGATAATATATAGATATAGATTATATATAGACTGTACGTGTACTGTGCCCTCTAAGTAGAGTACTTAAGGCGGTCTCACGGAGACTAAACATCTCACGATTTAACCTCAGCGCCTCTATAACCTGATACTCCAAGGACACTCATCTCAGCTATTCAGCTGCAGCTCATCGCTCAGGGCATTCCGGGCGTAGTCTAGAGGGCGCTGCTACCACTAGCAAGCGCCAGCGACCCGCGGGTAACGTCTCGTCCGTGAACGCTATACCGCCACTCTCACCCGAGGTGGACTATCCGTACGATAGCCCTCAACCAGCTGCCAGGGCTACGTACTAGAAATATCTCATACTTGAGCAACACAGTGAGCAGCTCACATACATCTCATCTTAGCCTAGTAATGACTAAGGACTGTATGCTACACGTCTAGCCTTCCGCGTCGCCTCACACTTAATAAGGCTAAACACCTGTCACGGCAGCTTCAAGCGGTGTTCTGCTGCTGTGTGAAAATTGATGTCACCTATAGTGAGGGCTCCAATATTATGGCTAAGGGGTATATATATCATAATTGAGCAATTCTCCGGATGTCAAAAGTAAGAAATTACGAGTGTCCTACCGGTCATTGACTTCTCACCTGCGTTCCAAGAAAATATGAGCATAGATGAACGACGTCGTCTCTTTCTAGTGCCGAGAGATATATATATCCCTTTGGTCTGACTCCAGTCCAACTTTTCACACCATTTACTATCATAAACCAGTCCAATGGTATAGGTATAGTACGCCATCCACCATAGTGGCAAACTAAATTATTCCAATACAATGCGCATAAAGTCTAATGCCTGTCATAAACAGCTGACCTCCAACACGACTCTAGGTTCAACAATGTATTCGCCCGTACACTGTAGCAACGGGGGAGGCTGCCGAGTTAATCAAACACCAAGAGAACGCTGTTGTCACATGGTTACGCGTCGTCATAAAAACTCAGTCCATTAAAAGTACTTTTTCATGAAGGCCCGTCGCCGATACCAGAAATACTAACACAAAAAGAGAGAAAAAAGATCGAATGAATCCCTCAAACAAGCAACATCCACATTGCCGGATAACATATACAGCCGTCTTGGTAACAGCGACAAGGAGATACAATTAGTATATAGAAGAATGCGCATGACAGAGCGACCTCAGGAATATCGATCCAGTCCAACCGCGAAAAACTGCATAAAACCTATAGTAAGTGCCAGATGACCCCGGACATAGCGAGGTCCGCACCCTACTTATACCCAGCAAACCGATGGCAGGAGTCGTGTAGTGACTCACTGCTGCGCCCTTCTCCGCGTACACACAACCTTGCCACTCCGGGTTCAGAGACCTAACTTCCCTCTCCCTCCCATCAAGCTGCTGGGGTGAGGGTCTCCGTCAACCCCTCTCTGTTCGTAGTCATATATTGTCTTTTTTAGGCTAGAAGTTTCTCTCTTTTATTTGTATCACTCACTGCCTCACTTACACATACGTCTCGTCTCCTTATAACTATTGTAAAACTGTAGTGCGGACAAGCCACCCCGTTCTCTTCAGCCACTGTTCTCTCTTCTCTTCACACCCCTATGTACTCTTCACTGTTTAGACTACACATCTACACTATTAATATTCGAATCTAGTACTACTAAATAAATAACTCGCTCACCCTATAACATTTCTGTAATAGAAATCACAATGAAAATAACAAATTAAAGTCACCAAAAAAAAATAAAGAAATGACAACAATAAACACAAGTAAATCTCGAGTCTACCCTATATAACATCTATGTGAGCAAAATCATTATCACTCATATGATCTCTCACCTCTCTCGAGAAATCTCCTCTCTCATTTCAGACTACTCTATTACATCCAATGTCCTCACTATTCTCTCTCTTAAACTTCATCTTATACTCCCTTTCTCCATAATATTATAATCTTTCAAACTCTATATCTATTACAGACTATCGACGTATATATCCCCGACTTTTCACTTTCTTCTGTTTTGACAAAGCCTCCTCATATTCTCCCATCGTTATCGGATTTACCCCTTCCATCTCCTCTCCCACATATTGCTCCTCTTCATTCTCCCTCTTCACATTTAGGATTCTTCCAAAAATTCAATCACCTTCATTTACCTCTGCCTGTGCTGTAATACCCCCCCCCCACTTCTTATTTTTGACACTATAAAGCTTTTTCTTTGTTTTTTATATGTTTCGCCCAGCTTGGAAAATCTTCTTTTTCCCCCCTCGTATCCCTCCCAATTCTCCTGCACCTTTCGCCATCAGCCTTTTGCCTCCCTCTTCACTATCTCTGCTTTGTTTCTTGCTATCACATATTCAGCTCTTCATCTGTTCTGTTCTTCCATCAACTACCTTCTCATTTCTTGTTCTTTTCACCCACTGCTCTCTTCCACAATCTCATTCCCACCACATAGGTGTTCTGCCTCGTCATAATATATATTAGATAATATTATATTTATACTATAATATATATATATAATATATATATATTATATATTATATTTTATATATTATATATATATATATAATATAAATAATATATAACTATAAATATATTTATATAAAGTAATATATATATATATATTATATATATATATATATATATTTATATATATAATATATATTTATATAAATATATATATATATATTTATATATAAGTTAGAAATTTTTCTCATAATTCATAGATGATTACTATCCGCTATCGGCATCAGAATAAAGTCCGCATGATTTTGTGGACTCCGATATTGAAAAATGAAGCGAATATTCTCAGATGCGGATGCGGATGCCGATGCGGACATTCGGTACACCTGTTTATGTATCTAGCCTTTTTATATATTATTATATATATATAATAGATATTGAAGAAAAAGGATATATATATATATATATATATATTTCAGTTAGCATCACCCCTCAAGGGCAGATCCCTATTCGAAGAGGGGTGTAAAATAACAAAAGTACTAAAAATAATAATAAAACTCAATGCAATGCCACCTAACGCAGATTTCGCCGGTGAGAACAGACGCAGGCCTTAAAGTGAAGGAAATTTAACTCAGCTTGAAACACAAAAGATGGAAGAGAATTCCACATAACAGTGGTGGCTGCAAAGAATGAAGCACCACATCGAATAAGCCTGGAGTCGCTAATGTCGACACTATATTCATTCGAAGAGATTACACCTTTGGTGCAACAATAGCTTCGTAAAGGTGATCGTACACGATTGGTCAGTACCTTCGAGCACTTTCCGCTGTAGACCCTAAAGAAAATTTACGAAGCACCAAAACACCAAAGAACCAAAGCACCAAAGCACCAAAGCACCAAAGCACCAAAGCACCAAAGCACCAAAGCACCAAAGCACCAAAGCACCAACATCACGTCTTAAAGATAAATGATCAAATGAATTGGAAAGAGCAGAACAGTTTATATAAGCCATTGTTTCTTGACTCAATCTTATACAAAAAACGTGTGAAGCTTAACCTCCTCAATCACGAGAGCACTACTCCAGACAAGGGTGAATGAAACCCTTGTATGGTTGGAATAGTTGAGGTTAAAAAATTTCTATCAGTCTGAACAGAACTCCAAGATTTTTTAGGCCGCCCTAACAACTATTGTACTATGAGGTTTCCAAAATATTTTTTGGTTTATGTTAAGGCTAAGAATGTTTATATTGTCAGTCGGAGAGACGGGAGAACTATCGAAAGTGATAAAAAAGTTAAGAAGTGTTGTTGAAAGGAAGATTTCAAGCACTGGAGCTTTTATAGAGTTGAATTTCTGAAGGTTGTGAAAACTTTAACGGAAAATTTTATCCAGATCAACAAAAATAGAATCGTTAAAATTATGATGGAAGACAACTATAAGTACAAAAGAGAGAGCAGATTTGAAATGAATAGAAGACTGGAGGGTCGAGTTATCGGCATATGAATGGATAGAATTAGATGAGCAGCCGAGATCATTAATGAAAAGTAGAAAAAGAAAAGGAATACTGTTATTAGTATGAAAGGAAAAAGAAATACCCCAATTAGATTATTAGAAACAACTCATATGGAGTAATTCGAAAAGGAAACTAGATATATGTTAGGAAAGAAAAAAAAAGATTTTCCAGAGGAAGGAACTTGGAAAGCAGCGATGCATGCCATACCCGGTAAAACGCTATAGATATATCAAGTGCAACCTCATAAGACTCACAAAATCGATAAGTTTAGGCGACTCTAAATCTGGGAGATAAGTTGGTATATCACCAGTAGACCTCGTGAGACGAAAGAAATACTGATAATCAGAAGGAAGGGAATGAGATTCCAGATAGTTCAAGAAATG
>JABUQX010101145.1:0-22500 GCA_015478945.1 Trachelipus rathkii | reverse complement strand
ATTAATATTATATTATTATTATATCATTAATAATAATTATATATTATATTAATAATATATAATAAATATATATATTAAATACTATAAAATATAGTAATAATGTATATATATATATTATAAAGTGATTATATATAAGTATATTATATAATATATATATATATATTAGAATTATTAATTAATAGTATGATATATATATTATTATATTATAGATATATGTATATAATATATAACATAAAGAAGAAAAATAAATAAATATTTTAGTATTTATTTTTTATATTTCGTACAGATAGAAATGATATTTAAAAAAATAAAAAAATATATTATAAAATTAATTATTGTCCCCCAATTTAGGGGAGCTTACGAGCCGACGATTAGGGAGGAACAGAGGTAGTATAGAGACTATATTGCAAGTCAGGACATTTACATAGTATATATTACCCCGGAGGGGTTATGGTCAGGAGTGAGAACCCCGCGACACCCTGAAAGAACCAAAGAAGACAGGAGCGTTCCGTAAGGAGACCATCCCGGAGGGGGGGTATTTAGTCCCACCCCCGATCGGATCCACCGGAGTACGAGAGGACGCACGGATCTCCCTGCCATCTTTGCTGGTTACCCTTATTAATGGTATTCTATTAGTTAAATAAATAAAAGGAATAATGTACTATTACATTCCAAAACAACTTTAGGTTGAATTTTACTTATTATGACACATCGATCCCTCACGTTACGGCTCAGAGCCCGTAATTGATAGGGGGAAATTAATTTTAATAAGTAAATATACTGTTTCAATGAAAAGTCAAAAAAAAAAAAAATTTTGAAAAAAAAAATAAAAAAAAAAATAAACAAAAATATTAAAATAAGAAAAAGTGATTATAAATCTAAATCCTTAAGAGACATTGTCGTGGGATGATTGACCAAATTATATTTGATAATTTGCTTATTACTGTATAAGGACCTGCCCTTCTCTAGTATATACTTGACTAGTGAAGCATTAATAAAATTCTGGGACCATCTTAATTAAACCATATAGTATATATATATAATAATATATATATATTATATATTATATTTTTTTTATAATCACCAAGAAAATAATATAGATAATATATATATATATAGATAATATTATAAATTAATAAAGTATATATATATTGATAAATATAAATGTAAATATATAGACTAAGATATTATATAGTATATATAGTAAAATCATATATATATATGATATATATATACTAGAAAGATATAATATATTATATAATATAATATACGATAATATATATATAATGATATATGTTAAAGTAGATATATGTACTTATTTATATTTATTATAAACATAAAGGAAGGAACCTAGAGTAAATGATAGCGCCTATGAATTAAAAAAAAGAAAGTTAGGGAAATATTGTGTTAGTTATATAAAGTAGACTACAATATAACATGTTAAATATTATCATTTTTTAAAAAATCCAGTATAATAAATTAACAGGTTTTAAACCTTACCGGATAAAACTTTTCTTTCAGTCATGTTAAAAGGCTACACAAGGTCCATATAGTATTATAATATATTTAAGAATATGTGACTAATATAATAAGTGTATGAATAATAAAATATAAATGTATATGATTACATTTAATATATGATATATATGATACTATAATGATGATATATATATATATATATATTATATTATTATATATATAATATCATTAATATAATGTATAAGTATTATATTAAGATAATATATATAGATATATATAATAATATAAGTATTATATACTAGTTAAAGATATTAATAAACTATAGATATATAGTTATTATATGATTACACGCATATATAATATCCTAATTTAATCTGTTGAAGAAAGATTTATTCATAATTAAATTAAATGGACAGTTAGAATAGAAGAGAATCGAATATATTCGCTAATAGATTGAAAGAAGTTTTCGTTCCCGTTCAATTCTCATTATTTCAATTGAATAATATTAGCTACATCATGAAGATTAACGGCAAACAAATATGGCACTTATGTATATGACACCACTTATATGAGGAATCCTCCTGTAACAAAAAAATTCATTGTCGGATATGATGCATACAAAACGGAACTGGGCAGAATACCAACACATTTTCAAAGAGAGCCACCGCACCACGCCCAAACCCACAGAACCCGCCACAGCTCCCGACCAGACAGCGCCAAGCATCACGCAAACCGCACGCTCGCAGCCTGCAGACGTAAAGGGAAACATTAAAGTTTGTAGCACACTGCCAACTCGCGCAGTCCGACATACAATACGTTGTGGCAGTTACCTGCATCGGATGGTCAACCGTAGATAGGATATTTGAAAAACAGAAAAGGCAGCTCACAAACTTCATATCAATGTACAACGACTGTGAAGAGCTATGAATATATGAAGATGACATTATAATTTGTCGATATATGACTATTAGTTATCAAGTGTGTATGTCTTTGTAGGATTTACTTCGTAGGAATTAAAAGGCTTATCTCACACTATATCCTTTCTTAACTTTCCTCTTTACAGAAGACTGTACTTCCTCACTACTAGCTTATAACAGAGACAATTACATATAACATCAATTAAAGATTATTAGAAGCAATAAATTAGAGACTATTAAGGATGATAATTTCTCCATCTATTATTAAGCTATAATTAAATAAAATATTATTAAATTTATATATATATTATAATATATATATTATATAATATTATATAAATAATATATATAAATATTATTAAATAATTAATATAAATAATATAATATATATATATGTAATATAAGTAATATATATATAATATATTATTATATATATATATATATGTAATTAGATATATATATATATATATATATATATAATATAATATATAATTATATATATTAATATATATTAATATTATATTTTATATATATATTATATAATATAAAAAAGTTTATATATATATATAATATATATAAAATATATTATATATATATGATTAATATATATATATATAATATATTATATATTGAAGAATAAGTATATATACGGTAATTTGTCAACCTACTCATACGGACAGGGCTCAACTGGATTCAAGTGAAGGACAGATAATAATAAAATTAATGTAATATATATCTTTTAAAGGATGTATCTTAAATGCGTATCTTCATTTATGTTTTTTTGAGGCATTCCTATTTATTCTTCTTGCTTCTTAGAAAAAAACTACTTCCGTCTTCATCCATTTATTTATGGAAAGTAAATCTGCAGTTAAATCTGCAATAGTCTACATATGCGGAGAAAACTATTTTCTATAACTTATTCCTTTCCTCTTACTACGATGACCTTACCTCTTTTTTTTTTCTTCTTACTTAGCAGGACTCCAAAAGAAATAGCATATATAATAAATTAAATAATTTCAAGAAGTAGTTATTTAATATTTAAAGAATTCAACTATAATTCTTCCACTGTGTTTCTATATCTTTCTTTGACGAGTATTAATTTACCATTTCAGACATTCCTAGGGCTGTTTCTTCTAATGATTAAAGAGTCTCATACACTACTTCTCTAACTTATTACACGAACTTTACTCACTTGATTAAAGAGTACTTACATACACCTTCTCACTTACCATTCTTATTGTATGTTCACAATGGAGAAACACTTAACATAAATCTACTTACTGATTGTTTCCTGACATTCACATTAGTATTTACCTTTTGTTTCTTCTTCCCCTTTCTTCAAATTTTTTTGATATAACTACAAGTACGTATCAACATGGTTTCTTCGGAGATTTAACGTTCAAGCGCAGGTGACATACATTGATATTGCAATGAGCTTAGTGCGGGATTATCTATGTAATCTCACCTGTGTCAGTCTTAGCTTAGACCATTGGGAGACCTCCACTGTGTATAGCTCCAATCACTTCGTAAAAACGTTAATGGACTATCAATATATAATACGTAAGGCATATATATAATATATATATAGATTAGTATACTATATTATTATATATATTATAACATAAGTTATATATATTATATAATATATTATTAATATAAATATATATATATAAGATATTATATATATATATTTTATATAAATATATATATACTTAATAAATAAATATTGTTATATTTTAATATATATTATATAATTAATAATATATAATACATGTTATATATACATATATATACTATAGGATATATATATATAATATAAATATACTAAGTATTATATTTATAAGATTATATATACGATATATATTAATATATATATATTATATATTAAAGATTATTAATAATATATTATATATATAGATAGAGATGAAATATATATATACTAGATAATATATATATATACTATTATATTGAATAACATTATATATATATTATAAATATTACATATATATATATTTAATATTATTAATATATATAGTAATATAAATGAATATAAAATATATATTATATATTTATATAAAATTATATATATATATTAATGATATAGTATTTAATTAAGTACTATATATTAATATTAAATTTTATATAGATTATTAAAATATATAGATTAATATATATGATATTTCATACACATAATATATATATATATATAGTATAAGATTAATTACACCACACAATTATAGTATATAATATATATAGTATATTATAATTTATTAATATAAGCTTA
Source organism: Trachelipus rathkii (assembly GCA_015478945.1). Taxonomy (NCBI): domain Eukaryota; kingdom Metazoa; phylum Arthropoda; class Malacostraca; order Isopoda; family Trachelipodidae; genus Trachelipus; species Trachelipus rathkii. The sequence goes on along the minus strand of JABUQX010101145.1, from coordinate 17,820 downwards.
ATAAAGTTTAGAAGATAGAAATTTATCTTATAAATAGCTCCGTATGAATTTGCTTCTACTCTCTCTTTCTCTTCTCATCTCTCTTCTTTCTCTTCTTATTAAATATAATGAGTATATAATATATATATAGATGATGATATATATAAAATAGATATAGTAGAATACATATAGTAGGATATATGTATATAGATATAGATATATATCACATCATATCACACATAATATATTATATATATTATAAGAAATTATTCTATATATATTATATATAAGATATAATTATATAAATAGATATATATAAATATATATAATTAAGAAATATTAATACAGATAGTATATATATATAGAGACTTATAATATATAAGTAATATAATAATATAGTGCATATATATATATATAAATATTATAAGTAGATTATATAAATATATAAATAAATTATAGATGTAAGAGTGGATATAAGATATATAAGATAGAATATTATATATAGTTATATAATAGATATATAGATATATATAATAGATATAGAAAGATCAATATGATAAATATACAAGTATATTAATATATATAATAATAATATATATGAACGTATATTTTGCAGCTAATAATATTATATGAGATATAGATATAATATTAATAATATAGAAAAGTATATATATATATATTAGAAGAGATAGATTATAGATTATATTATAGATTATAGATAATATTATAATAATATATTAATATATGATATTATATTAATATTATATATATTAATAATAATATAATACTATAATAATTATAATTACACATTATATATATAAAAAATAGATTTAATAAAATTATATAAATATATATATAGAATTAAATATAATAATAGATATTTATAGATTATATAGTAATTTACGATTATAATGTATATAATATAATATATATACTATATAATATATATATAATATATAATATATATTAGATATATATATATATATAAATATATATATATATTATATATATATATTAATAATAAGATATATTAAGTAATATTAAATTAATATTAATATAATATTATATTTAGATATAATTATAATCATATCCTACCTGCGTAAATACCCAGTAAGCGGCCCTCAATAGTCATACTCAATAATGATAGGAACAAATAAATAGGTATCACAGTACAAATGAATACGGAAAATGCACGTATACCCTCAAGCCACAAATATAGGTAAAACCTCCTCAATATAAGTGCAAGGTAGTGAAATAAAAGAAATAAAACTGGGGGATACCATATAACTCCTATAGTATTATAATAGATCAATACTCAATTATGAAGAGCTATAATATAATATATATAGTTTTAAACTATTGATATATAACCGCAGGGTGGCGGCTGCACCAGAAAGTAGTTGCAGTGTCGCATACTGCAGTGGCCTAGCCAGCCGTCCCACAGAAGTAAAAAGATTTTTAACAAATAACGAGCAAGTTATCAGCCCACTCCGCTATCACCACAGATGAAGATAACTTACACAGTAGGCAATTTGAAAGATCTCTCGCAACCAGCATGATAGTCATTTTTTAAATAACTATTTATTTGCACATATTTTAAGAAATTGACTCTCCACATCGGGACCTGATGTATATTGGATGATTAATAGTAAGAAATCAACATTAAAATATGTATAACACAAAAAAAAAACAGAAACGAAAAAAACAACTCTACTAACCTTACAGTGCAAGATAAAGACTTGTTAACATACCTCAAATAGGGATGGTAGAATTAGGTCGTGTGAGACACCCGAAAAACAAGACTGCCGCGGTTAAATATTAAATTTTCATCTTCGCTTGTGTTGGGAGAACACCGCACACCTTGAGCCACGACCCTGATATAACTATTAGAGAAAGTATAAATAATAAAAATTAATAAACCCCATAATAAATAAACCTCCAACAAGATAAAAGATAATAAAAGAAATAATAAGTACATATATATATAAACCCTAATATATATATATACATATATATAGTATATAAAATAAATATCACTTAATAATATATATATATATATAATATATATAATTGCCACAAATATTCAAAGTGTCTTGGCGAAATAACATAATAGCCCCATTACTGAAAGCCTCCAACAAAATACGAATTGTAAAATCAATTAAAAGAGATTATGATGATCCATCATTCTACAGACCCAAATTTTACATCTTTACATCTTTACATTCTTCTTCAAAGAATATAAATAACTAATCCTTCTTAAACTTTCTCCACCCATTCCATTATGAGACTTGCAACACGCCTAAAGGAATAAACATTCTACCACTTACTTCACCTCACAGACCTTTTGAGGGCTGTGTAGCCGGTTCCGGAACCGGAGCTGGAGCAGGCAGCCAAAGTCGCGGAGTCGGAAGATTTTGGCTGTAACCAGAGCCGAAGCCGAAATTTTTTTTATTATAACTTAAAGAGATTAGGAACCAGAGCTGGAGCCGGAGCCGGAGCCGGAGCTTTGTGCTATAAAATAATTAAAATAATGGCTCCAGAGTTGGACGAATGAAAAAAATTTACCGGCTCCCAAGATAACAAAATATTTTCTTACAGACTTAAACCAAAATCCCCCACCCTTTCCCACACTCCTAGTAGCTATAAATATGAAATAGCCATTCGATACAGACCCCCACCCCGATACCTATTAATAGAAAATATATAGAATTATAGAACATAAACTTCCCCATTATAAACAAAAAAACTAATAACAGACTTCATCTGTGGTCGCACATCCAGAATCATCCAACAATATATAGTACAATTGACCATGGCTTACTAACACTTAGTATCTGCCTCACTACAAAAGTCCACACTCACAGTCCTCACTCCATATATAAGATAATTCAATTCACATCCACACATTTCGTCTAAGGACTCACATTCGATACACACATAACATTTACACCACATATATAGAATTATAGTCAATCAAACACGCAACATGACAATTAACCACATTACCTGACCCATAATTTAGTAAAAAATTTTTTAATCTCATACAATGATCAAACTAATATCCTTCACAACATTCCCACCTCATCAACCGTAGACTATATAAAGAATATAGATATAATACAAGATTTATTATAAATATATATAAATAATAATATATTATTAAATATATTTAATAGTATAAGATAATATAATATAAATTCTATAAGTAGTGGCGACAATCTATGTAACTTTTTAAACTTACTTCGTGCTCTCTAATTCTCTAACGGCTCTTTCTCTCTTAATCTCAGTCCTGTACTTCTATAGGTATTAAGTATAATAGTTAATATTCGTCCAAACAAACTCACTTTATGAATATACATAATATAATAATATATCTGCTTAAATTATAATTATTTAATATTAATAAAATATTGATAGAGAGTAGCTAGATATGATATAGAGGAGCTTATATTCGATAGAAGATGCACAGTAATCTATGTATACAAAAATGAGGTATTCACCTAATAAGGGTGCATGTCTCGTCTACTTTTAAATATACCGTTCACGGAAGAGTGGAGTGCCCGCGGGTGGCAGTCCGGGGGGCAAGCGGGCGTCCGTCTCACACATCCCATACCTACTAGTGAGGCCGCGTAGTGAGGGTAAACGTATCTACTCTAGCTCAAATATACTAGTATATTTCATTTATTAATATTTTATACATAAACAGTAAGAGTGATTATAACATATATATTTATAATTTCACTAAACAAATGATACTAGTTACAAAATAATTTAATAAATTACTAAGTATTTTATAAGTTTCATAAAAGCTAAATAGTTATTAAAAATATGCTATTGGATTCCAATACGCTACAAAGGTAGAAGAGTCATAAAATAATGTTCTCAAATTCACCCTTTAAAACGCCAATGGTGAGGATATATAACATATAAACTAATAAATATTTAAATAATATAAATAAATAAATAATAGTTATATAATTATATAATCAGAAATCTCGCGGGGCTAGGCTCAAAATATTTTAATTAATTTATCTCCAATTCCGGCTCTAACTGTTTTAAATAACCAGATATTTTATAAAAATTATTAACACATATATTTAAATATATATTTATATTAATTCGTAGTATACTAAATAAATAATGCAAAATATTTATTTATATTAGTGAAATTAAAAATTATATAATGTGATTTATTAAATTCAAAATTCAAAAAATCTACTACATTTTATATAGTAGATAATATTAATATATAATGAATAGTATATATATAATATAATAATAAACTTATCATCTGTTATGAAAATATGGTTAAATAAATATATATATAGAGAATAAATTGAACGACATTATAATATATATTAAATATAAATTCTATATATATATATTATATATAAGTTAAACTTATATAAAAATAAATATAGATATAACATAATATTAAATTATTTTAATTCACTAATATAATTTATATCAGTGCAGGGCTAAAAGTATACAAATGTATACAATTTTGAGTAAATGAAATACTGAATGAATTTTTTTTATTAAATCCTTAGTACAATTTACTAAACCAGTTATAAAAAATTAATATAAAATAATATTATTAATAAATATTAATTATATATAATTAAGTATATAATATAATATTAATATTAATATTAAATAGATATATATATATATTAAATATATATATATATAATATTAATATATATATATATATAAATATTAACTTATATATAATATTATATATTTAATATAATTAGTTAAATTATATATATATATATTAATATAAAGATTAATTTATAATATAATTATATTAAATATATTTAAGTAAAATAGTATATAGATATTAATATAGTAATATATATATATAACATTTACTCATTCATGGAATTCTCCTTAATATATTTATTAATAGATATTATAATTAATAAATATAGAAATACTTGCTAAATTTATTTCAGCTATATATAAACTTATGATATAAACGTATATATATATATAATATATATATAGTATATATATATATATATATATAGATAATATATATATAATATAATATATATATATAATTATCGCAAATAATTAAAATGGCATATAACAAAATATGAAAACAAGTCGTATATATATATATTTATATATTATTATAAATTATAACATTAAATATTAATTATATTATATAAGATAAATAAGTATCATATATAATATTATAATTATTAATTTATAGATAATTATATATATAATAGAAGATATTATATTAAAGTATATATATTGTATACATAATATAGTTATATTTAAATTAATTATATTGTTAAGAGATATAGATATCTTAGTATATGATAGTATGATATATAGTATTAAGATATATATATAATATATTTATAAATAGATATATATATATTAATAAATATAGTATATATATATTAATATATATAAATTATAATATATTAATAATATCATATGTATATATATATAATTGAATAATATTTATTATATATAATGAGATGAAGGATATAGAAAATATAGAACAAAATGAAAAATTGCATGAGATAAATGAAGATGAAAAGGGATTCAGTAAAAATACGTGGAAGGTCGTTGAAACTGACGTGTTATAGAGTTAGTACGTGTAAAGTTGGGAATATTGTTGATAAAGTAAAAGTTATAACGATAAAATATTATAATAAAATGCTCGTTTCCTCTTATATATAGGCATATTATTTATATATGTCTTAGATATGTTATTTAATAATTATTTTCTTGATTATGAAAGTGAGGTTTTGCTTGTCATAACCGAATATGATGAAAGATAATAACTTTTTTAGTAATATATATTATTGAGGTATTTATTACATCAAACAATAAAATATAGGTATAATATATTATATATATATATATTACTATATGAAATATAATGGTCATTTCAATTTCAGTACAAATATAAAAAATAATACTACCTCAGTTTGGTAAGGTCAGTAGTAAGATATAATAGTATGTTATAATATACAATATAAAATATATTACCTAATAACTCTTATTATGAAGAAATATAATAAAAATATTATGAGTTTTGAAGTAAAATATCAATATACTAAAAAAGTTAAACTGGTATTAAAATTAAATAATTGTAAAACCTATTCATCAAAATTTGCCAGACGTTTTCCTTATTCATTTAAAGAAACTTCCCAATATATGATTTTAATATATAATATATATTAACATAAATATTAAAATAAAATTAATATAATATAAATTCATGCGTAATATAATATCCAATATTTATTTATAAATTTTAATATTTACACATGAATAATTAAATATTGAACTAATCTTATGCAATAAAATAGAGGATTAATTTTTTGATACACTTTCAGAAATTTCCCACTTTTCTACCTAGTGGAAACTAAAATATATAAACAATTGTCATCCAAAAGAGTTGATGAACATTTCTATAATAAATAATTATAATAATATATTTAATATAATAATTATATATTATATATATAATATATATTTATATTATAATATATATATTGATATTATATAATATTAATATTATAATATTATTTAATTATTAATATAATTTATATTAACTATATATTAATTAAATATATTATATATATAATAATAATTAAAATATAATGATAATAATATATATATATTTAAATTATAATAATATTTAATAATTATATATATAGTAATATATAAAATATATATATAAATTATACCAATTAATAATATATATATATTATATATAAATTAGATATTATATATATATAGTAATAATATATATTTAATATAATATATATATATAGTAATATATATAGATAAAGATAAATATATAATTATAAATATAATATTATAATTATATATTATATATATATATTATATAATATATATAAATTAGATATATCATGAGCTGATCAAAAGAATTATCCTGACACATAAAATAAGTATTTGAGACACGCTGCGACAAAGTGTATAAAATAATATATCTTCTAATCCCTAAAGCTACAAATACATTAGTAAACCTTATATATATGTAATAATATATAATAAAATATTATATGTAATAATATATAGAATAATAGAAATATTGATAATATAAATATATATATAATATATTATAAAATATATTTAAGATTAAATTAAATATATTTATATATAATTTATATATTAAATTATTAATATATATATAATATTATATAATATGTATATAGAAATATAATATATATATGAATATTTAATATAATAATTATATATATATATTATAATATTATATTTAAATATAATATAATATTAATATATTTAAATATTGATATATATATATATATATTAATATATATAATATTAATCCCTATCCAACCCTACCAAGTACCTATAATAGAATAATAATTAATATAAGGATATCGTTTTATTTAGTACCTCACACAGTAATAATAATATATTTATTCAACCAAAAATATTAGTTGAACCATAAATCAAATAGAGCTATCAAATATAATTGTTCAGCAGCCCAAACCTCTAGTAACTTCCCTCTTATACATTCTTTTGCTTCTGAAGATATCTACTGCGTGCTCATCTCTCTCTCCTACTCTGTTCAAAATAAAAAATATAATCCATTATAACTATCAGTATAGCCAATACCATTACTGAATAATAATAACCCTCAGTAAAGTATATAGATAAAATATAATAATAGTAAGATTAAAATTGTATTAACCAATAGACTATAACATTAAATAAAAAATATATATAAATAAAAAAAATATAAATAAAATATAATAAAAAAAATATAATTCTAAATTAATATATAATATATTAGGATGGGTCTAAATTATTTATATTTTCTATGTAATATTTTCTAAATGATATAAATTCCATGGTTGTAACAATATTATAGTATTTTCTAAGTTATTCTTCCTAGTCTTATCTATTATTCCTAAGTACTTGTAGTATAATATCTTGATATTATATGTAATTTAATTATATATTTTATTATATTTTAAATATTCACTTTGTATATGGTTGGGGTTATATGCAAACTTATTTATAATTTTGTATTAAGTAATGATCTATTTAAACAAGCCAAATATTAAGTCGTGAATAAAACTGACACGTAGTTAAGTAGAGACGAGAGTGTGTGGTAATCCAACACTAACTTATCACAGCACACTATATCTCCGGACATATGTGCGTGTTATTGAAGCAGCAACTGTGTCCAGCTCTGGTGTTAAAAGGTATTATATTAACCTTTACATTATAATAGCACGAGATGGTTATTACTTACACGTGTTTCTTGTGTCAAATGAGTTTAGTCAATAAGAAATCTATTTTTTAAATGTTTATTTTACATACCAACTTTACAGTCATACAAATTACACATCATCCTCCCATGATGGAGCCAAACTTGAATAGACTTTTGTCGTATCACCGGCAATCATCACACTATTACTATGAATCCTAACTATTGCAGAGAGAGAGAAGAGGCCAAAGAACACTAACGAAGCCTTACACTCATCTCCTGTGACATGTTCTTGTACCTAGCAGCATAGTCGCCGTGGAATAAGGCATGCAATCTATTATAAATTTATAGTGACATTAATAATTTCCGATATAATTCACAAAGGAGAAACGAAGTAAATAATTCATTACAGATTCTGAACTTATTTTTATTGACGTACATCTGAAGTTCTAATATTATGATGAATATCACGAGGTAATCAACAATACTTCTCTCAGCAGTCCATATTCCTCAGTGCTCAACGCAATCTCTATGGAACATCTCATATAGCTCGTGTCATGTCTTACCGCGACGAGTGACGTTCTAATCCACCTCACCGCGATCGATGAGTAAAAGTAGTTATTACGAATTATTTTATGGTAGAGAAACTTTGAGTCGAGAGCAATAAAATATAATGGCAAAAGATATCCTATAACAGTACATCAACACTTATGAAATTGATGTGTAAGAAGCATGTCTAATACGAAGTTGGGTACTGACTAATAGAGAAAACTTGTCTAGCTACCCAATCTCAACGAGCAAAGCATTCACCGAAAGAAATGTAGGACGTCGCACTTTTACCTAATAATACAGATATTTAAATATAAATATATAATTATACAATAACTAATAACCTAATAACATATAATTATTATAATATTTCACTTAAAACTACCTAAATACACCTTTTAAATGTTAGTTAAGTTAAATAACTCACTGTAGTAATGTCATATAAATTAAATGATTTGCCATATATAGGAAGAATCAGATTAAATATTTTTCAATCACTCATAGACTGGTAAACCCTTATTTTATAAATAATAAGATAAGTTAAATATCCAGTCATCATCAAGTATGAGAATAGTAATTATACACACCCATAAAATGCATGATTATTCCCCCATTAGTCTTGAGTATCATCTCTTACTCAACCTAGCTATCATGATTGCACTAGCAGACATGCGAGGTATCAAAAAGATTTGTTTAGAAAACCAACTAAACCTCCCGACCCGAAGCAATAACCCAAGAAGAAAGAACTTAGTCGATACCTCCTCAGGTCCAGAATAAAACAACTCACAAAGCGATGATCATCCGAGTGAATCCCTTCCAGCATCGCACTACTGCCAGTGTGCGTAGGTATCAACACAACAGAACTACAAGCGCCATTGTGTCGAAAGAAATATACATATAAGAACTTAAGGCATAATGAGAGAAAACATCGGTTTAAAACCTTGTAGCATACCTCGTCTATACATAATTAATCTAATATATTGAGTTAATAAATTATGCAAATATCACGCCCGTAAATGACATTTACCCATGCAATGGATATGACCTTCGCATCCTGTGACCCTCCTAAGCAGAAGATGTGTGAAGCGCTGTGCGAGGGTGTGGTTTTGAGAGGTCACATTACTCCACAGATCCGAGCTAAAAGAATAGATGTTGTCTATTTACCTACTCTCTGGTTGATATAAAGACACTCTCTTACAAAGGTAGAGTCAATTCTTGAGCCTCTATTCTCCAGCAAATCATCACTCGTGGGTGATTCTGTAGGGTTTTAACATAACCAAGATGTGTATTAACGTTCGCAATTTAGGTGAATGAAAATTACTGGGATAACCGTATGTGGATGTGTAATTATTATAGAAATGTATCACTTAATAAATTAATTTTTAGTGTGACATACCGCAAACTATAATATACATTAATTAATTAATAATTAAATTATTAAATTGACACCCTCTATTAAATAATAGCATTTAATTATTCCCAACCATTGCTGTCGCGTAAGATGCTCTCTCAATGTTTTGTAAAATACTTTGTCATCATCACATGTGATTCACCAGAGAGGGTAAATTGCAGAACGAAGCTGCTTCTTTTTAAGAATTCAATCGTTGCGTAATTGTTCTATAACACAACTGCATAACGTACCTTACAATATACTCTATATGTGAGAATTGCTGGATCCATGTAAGTATTCAGTGTGAAATAATCCTCAGTTCTAATGCGTGGAAAATGTCTGATTTGTGTATTATATTATAAGGGTTTGTATTATTATATTAACTACTGTTATTATTGATTGAGCGGATATAGGTTATAAGCTATACTAAGATAAAGGTATTGTATTCTATCCCCATTGGTTACTAGTATTCTTCACACGAATGTGCGCTTGAGGATGGTATGGAATTGACCCTTTATGAGTATATGATGTTGTTTTTGAATCCTCCTATACGCCTGCGAGTGTTGCTAGCTGGGGAAGGTAGTGCTCTAGTGGTGAATGACCAATGCTCCGGTTTGACTAGTCCAGGAGTAGGTGGCTCCTTCGACGACAGTAGAGTTAAAGGTATCAAAAAAAGTGTGGCATCCTGTCTTTGCATGAAAACTCGTGCGTTTTGGGCGACGTAGTGTGATCATAGACGAGCCGCTGCTTACGACTCAGTCTAGCTAGCCGCATCGCGTAGGAAGATCGTTATGATCACCTATGTGGTGCGAGAAAATATGCATTTATAGGTGGTTTAAACTGATTTATTGTACTGTATCTTTTGATGATCGGGTATGCAAACTCAGTTTAAGTGTATAAAAAAGCTATGTGTGGGAATAATTAGTATATTTCCATCATACTATAATTTATATAGTATAATGATAAATATATAATATAGTGGTAGAAAATAACTTGTATAGTATTTAAATTCTATGAGTAGCTATATATTTATTGTACCTATAATTATAGTTTATTTACCGTTTTATACCGTAACCTACCTGTGTGTAATGAAATATATGTAGTGTGATTTAGTGAAAAATATTTAACCTATACTACGATAAGTCTGTAACCCTGTGAATTATCCAATACCTCATCCTATTGTATATATATGGTAGTATTTGGTACCCTGAATATATACTCAAAGTATGTACAATAATTGATGTAATAATGAGTCCTAATCACGATATAGCCAATTACAATTGACAGAAATAGGTAAGAAGATATTTCACTTTGAAAGATTAACGACATGATAGCTTACAAATTAAGCATCTATTCTACTAGCGTCATGCCACATAAATTATCTACCAGACACTAAGTCCTTAACGAAAACAGAGTTTCAAACTATGAGTACCTAATTTCGCTCGATTTATTTAATATTATTTTTGTCTTTTAATATCATAAATATCAAATTTTAAATTTAAATATTGCGCATTTTATAATTTCAGTATTTTATCAATATCTTAATTTTTAATGGATAATTTCGTGACTCTTAATTACTTGATAAAGATAATTTTATTGCTTAAATATTTGTGATGAAAATTTGTTTTGAATAAAATTAGCTTTGTTTTACATATAATGACAAAGTAAATTAGGTGAGAAAAAGAAAGAAAGAAAAATCTTAAATAAACTTTTTTAGTTGTATTTTAAATTGAAAGTGTAAGCAATAACGAGGGATAGGCGGCATCGTAATCGAAGAGACCCTTATATGGCTAAATTAGATGCTCCATACATAAATCCTGTGCATTGCTAGATTAAATTATTTTCATTATTATATTTGAACATGTTATGTAACATTTTACAATAATAATTGGAGAAATTTCTACCCACCTCATCGTTTATAGTTATTTTAAGATTGGAATTTTTATTTTAATTAAAGTTTCTTCAATTTTTATACCATGATATGTCTGGGAAAGTCTGGAACATATTTTCACTATCCATGTCATGAGTTTATCAAACTTCATTCGACTGCGCTTTTTTACCAATATCTGATGTTCAATCGGGGAATGTCGGCTCTTGTATATTAAATTTAGCCTTCGAATGATTTATCTAGTGAGTATTTTACCTCATAATTTACAGGTTAGAAATTTTTGACGTTAAGTCCTCATCCTTTTCCCACCGTGAGAGGTATATAAGTAGTATAATATATTATATTATATATAATAGATATATTATTATATTATATATATATATAATATATATATATATATATATATAATTATATATATAAAAGATGCCTCATTAAATGAAAACTTAGGTATAAATAAAATATATATTTTAATTATTTTTAATGAATATACTATTAAATGTAACGTATATATAGAATTCAATCCCTCACCGTATATTTATTATAATATAAACTATTAATAATAAAAACTATAATTTTATTATAAAAAAAGCGGAATTTACAATATATATACAATATTTTTAGTGATTTTAGTATTAATAATATTTAATAACTAATATGAAAATATTATACTAACTTTCACTATAAACTCTCAATACTAATCAATAAACTATAATTTCATTTAAATATATAACATTTGTAAATAATAAATAATACTGGTTCTGCTGACAATAATATTTAAAGTCTTGACTCATAGCCTATAATATGGAATGATTACTTAGTGAACTGTACTATAAGCGATAGTTATTTAGGCATTATGATTACGGTAACTCTATTAGTCTGTGAGAGATACAGACCGAGTCGAACGCTTATCTTGATTGTAAGTTAAGGAATATTTAAATATAATAGTTACTGAGTAAAGAAAGATGATATATATGGATACATAATAGTATTAATAAGCTCAATAAAAATATATATAAATAGTATATTAATATATATATACCAATTATTTTATGATATTATATATTAATAAATAATATATTTAATTATATATATAGTTACTTATAATTAAAATTATAATTATATATAATTATTTAATGGAATTCATTTGTGAAAAAAATTAACTAGTACTATATAATATATGAATAGTACCTATTCAGTACTCATAAATATATATAATAACCTCATATAATATACTATATATAATATATGATCATCATGTGTGACCGATAGTGAGTATGAGAGTATAAGTAGTAGAGTACTAAAATTTTTTTAATACTTTGATTAGATAAATAAAGTACATTTATTTTAAAAAAAATATAGAAATAATAAAAAATGTTAATATAATATAATAAGTAAAAATCGAGTTAAGAAAATTATGAAAAGTATATTTACCCGGCCCGGTATACTAGTTAGTTAGCAATGATGAGATATACCCCTCCAGTGTCACGATAAACGTAAAATTTATATATATATAATATATCATAGTATAAGATATAATATGATGAAATATGATATATAGTTATGAATATAGAGAGTAATAAGTAGAGGATATATAATATATAATAGTAATAAAATATGAGTAATATTATTAGATATAAGAATGAAGTATATAATATATGAATATATAAGGTATATAGTAATATAATTAGAGAACCTATTATATATATATTATAATATAGATTATAGAAGATATATATAATAAATATATATATAAATGAGGGAGAAGATAGTAATATAAGATAATAGATATATAGATAGGTAAGTATATATATAGATAATATATATTAAGAGATAATAGAATATATTAGGTAAGATATATTAAGAAATATAAATGAAGATAAATATAAATATATAATATTATAATATAATATAATATTATATATATATATCATAATGACACATCTTACAGAAACACATATATTGCAGTAGTAAAGCAACGCCCTACTTGCCTGTAGTGAACCCAAAAAATATTAAAAAGTCCAAATTATATAATATATAATGTATATTTTATATAATATAGATATATATTAATATATATATTATTAAATATGATATATATATAATATATAATATATATATATATATATAGTAAATATAGATATATTAAATATTAATTAAAGAATATATAATATTAAATTATTATAAATTATATAAATAAATATATTATAGTAAAGTGATGAATGATAAATATATTATATTAATAAATATATTAAATATAATAAATAGTATAAGTTAGATATATAATATATTAATATATATATATTATAATATATAATATTAATATATAATATTATAGTATAATATATATTTATTATCATATTACTAGTTAGTTATTTATTAAATATTGATATAAATAATATATATATGATATATTATTATATATATAATATATTATATATTTTATATATATATATTAATATAGAGTGGATGATAGGTAGTGTAGAAAGGTAGAAATGTAATGTATATAATATATATATATATGATATAATATTTAAATATAATACCTATATGATAGTAAATATAATAAATTAATTAAATATGGTAAATTGTTTAATTAAAAGAGTATAAGTATATATGATAGTATATATATTATAGTGATATATAATATAGTATTATATATAGGTATATATATATATATATTATATTATATATATATAGTATATATAATATATATAGAGAAGAGAGTAGGGTATAATATATAATATATAAATATATATATATATATAATATATATATATATATATTATATATATATATATATATATATATATATATATATATATATATATATTATATATATTATATATAGATATATATATATTATATATATATATATATATATATATATATATATTATATATATAATATAGGGTATATATATATATATATATTATATATATATAATATGATAATTTCGTTCGAAGGCTCACTGATAAGCCGCGGATCCTAAATTTCTACTCGATTCCTTTGTTCAATTATTAGCGATTGGTGGTACAAATGCCTATTCTCTAAGGTCAAAAAAATAAGTTCCGTTTTCCTATATGGCAAGCAAGCTGTGCGGTATTGCTGGACCGACGCAGATTAGCAAGTCATTCTATTGTTCAAGAGGAAGTGCGCCAAGTTTAGAAGTGGTAGACAGGTAGAGAAAATATAATAATTAATATTATTAATATGTTTATAATAATATATAAATTGTACTAATTATTTAATTTTATGGCTAACTTGATCATCTCTATATACCGAACTGATTTAATGTGATATGTCAGGGGGTGGGTATAGATCATGGACTGACATTCTTCCGGGACCAGAGGTCGCACATGCGCATACGCAGCGTGAGAGTCTAGAACTGCCTTCTAGTAGGGCCTAGTAGCTAATTTGTCGCAGACCAGTATGTTGTTATTTCATGTTATGTAATGGAGGAATGTCTGTGTGCAGTGGAGAGTTGCAGTAATATATAAAGCTTTTGCATATTAGTTATGTGTAAATATTAAAATTTATTACTGATTTTGACGCGCTTTAATAAAATTGTGATCTGTAGTTTATAATATACGCGGGGATGATTGAATTCAGTATTCGATTTTATAGGTTTCATTAAAAATTAAATTTTCTGAGTGTTGTAGGGCCTCGTTTATATAGATATTAGGGTATATAATAGTAATATATATATTAATATTAGTATATAAGTTTATATATATATAATAAGTAATATATATATATAAAGGTAGGTGTGTTATGGAGTATTATAGTATATTAAATATAATATATTATAATATATATATTTAATAATATTAATTATATATATATTGATGTATATGGTATAGTAGTAGTATAATTATATTAAGTTTAATATATATAGGTATTAATTATATAATATATATATATAAATATTATAATAGTAAGTATATATATAGTAAGTATAGTATATAGTAATAATTATATTATTAATTTATTTGTCATATGACTCAAGAATTTTGACCACGTGCCCTCCTAACTTGATATTATATATATATTGATATAGTGATATATTATATAATATTATTTTTATTAATAGGTACTAGTACGAGGATAATATTATATATATATATAATATAGTGTATATAGTAGGGTAGAGTATGAGTAATTATAAGTAGGGTAGGTAGTAGTTGATGTAGTATGTGATGAGTGAGTAGTAGTGATGATATGAGTGGGGTAGGTGTAGTGAGTGAGTGTGGTGAGTAGTTATTGTGGTGAGTGAGGTAGAGTAGTGATAGAGTAGAGTGTGCAGTGTATAATATTAATATATATTAATATATATATTATAGTATTTATATACAATTAAACAGTATTCTCTTATTGCACGATGAAATTATTATACTAATTGGTGCACAATCCACATAAGTAAGTATGTGATAATAAATATAGGTACCTAAATGCACTTTCGTGTAGTGTTCATCAACAAATAGCAAGATAATTTGGGTGTTTGCGAAAGAAAATGAGAATAAAAACTTTATGAACATAGATAAAAAACTCTAAGTAAAAAATACAATTTATTCATCCCAATAGTGTATGCAGAATCTAAATAGAGCCTTCTTAAAAAGTATACTAACCAACTAAACATTATACATTTTTATAAATAATGAATTTCCATATTCTATTATAATATGAAACGACGATAGTTATATCCATACTTTACTAAAATACTATATTAAATATATTTCATTTATAATTTAAAATATTACACATTGATAACTTGTTAGAGATTTTTAAAATTTGTAAAATCCATTATTCACTAATGCCAAAAAAAACGTTACGAGAAAATATAAGTATATATAGTGACTTATTAAAATAATAATAATTAAAATAATAATGAGATATAATAATAGTTAATAATTAAAATAATAATAATAAATATAATATTCTTAAACATTTAATAAGAATAAGATTAAAGAGAGTGAAAATAATGAAGAGAGTAAATAATAATAATAATAATAATTTATAGCATTAATAATAATAATTAAATATTATATATAAATAATAATTATAATTATATATAATAATTTATTATTAATAAAGAGTTATGTAGTGAATAATAATATATAACTAGAACTAACCAAACCTATATTAACACGTTAGATAGATAAAAACATAATAAGTAAATGATATAACTAACTTTATGAATTAAATTTGATAACTTATTAATATTAAAATTTTATAAGTGATTTAATTGAATTAAATAATAATTAAATATAAATTATAATTAATATTAATAAGAGAATCATACATATAGTTAGAGATTTAATATAATAATAATTAATATATATATATTTTATATTTATATTATATATCAATAATAATAAATAATAATAAATAATAATTAATATATTATAATATTATAAATAAATAATAATAAATAATATTAATAATAATAATTATAATAATATAAATTAAAATAATTAAATAATCTATAAATATATAAATAATTATTATAAGAATAATTTAAGAGTATATTTACATACAATAAATTCGAAATGCTATGCAATTTTAAAACAAAACTTAATACTAAATTGACCTCCATCATCCACCAAAGCAATACAATCATCAAAAAATACGAGACAAGAAATCATTGAGACTGTTTTATAAAAGGTATATTGTGCTAAAATATATATTGCTCTAAATGACATTTAATTAACTTTAACAAAATAATATAATTATAATAATAAAAAATTCTATGAGTGACAATCTATTACTAAATCCCTAAGC
>JABUQX010101144.1:52500-57034 GCA_015478945.1 Trachelipus rathkii | reverse complement strand
ATAATAATAATACACACACACACACACACACACACACACAATAATAATAATAATAATAATAATAATAATAATAATAATAATAATAATAATAATAATAATACTAATAATAATAATAATAATAATAATAATAACAATGAAAACAATATTATTATTAAAAACAATATGAACAATATTGATCCTGAAATTGATCAAAATATAGATACAACTACCAGCACTAGCCAAATGGAAAATATAAATTCCATTAAAAATAACAATAAAAATGAAAAAAATGAACAAATAAATAAAAACTTTTTCAATGAATCCTATTCAATTCACACAAATGTACAAGGAATGCATGATCCTTCTAGTTTAAAGAACTCTGAAAATTTAAATATGGAAAGTAGTAGTAGTCCACAAAACAAAAATATATCAACAAATAATAATATTATATTAAATAATACTGATGTCAAACAAGGTCTCAAAACAAATGTTTCAAACGATTTTGGTAATGTACAAAATAACCATTTTATTACTACTGTCAATCCATCGCATGTGGGATACGTCTTTTTTATATCAAATTTATTAAATGGGGGGGGTGTTATAGACAATACAAGTGAAAATGGAAGCAATGAAGCAAATATCCTGTCAGACCCAACTGATTTATGTGCTGATGACGAGCGCTGCTTAAGCAGTGAGATAGTTACAGCCGCTGTTGAGGGAGACAAAAGGGTTTGCAAGATTGATAATTTGAACTTGTATATAGTCTATGACACACTTAATAAGATCGATTACTTATTAGACTGTGGTTCTGTAAACAATATTTTATCTTGCAATGCTAATGACCATCAAAAAGCGCCAGTAGGATACCTACTTGCAGCTAACAACTCAAAAATTGCAGTCTATGGTATTAAAAATATTGAAATCGATCTGGGATTGGGGCGTAGATATAGGGATACTTTTTATATAGCTAATGTAAGTACCAATATTTTAGGATTAACATTTTTAAAGAATTTTGAGATGGGCATTAATTTTAAAGAAGATTTGTTATTAGATCAAGTTACGAAAAATACCTTAAATTTGAGTAGAAATGTGAATTTTAATATTAATGATGTTCCTACTTCTTCCTCTTCAAATCTCTCTCTCTCTCCTCCTCCTGTGCATGTACCTCATAGTTCTTTAAATTTTAATGAATTGTTATCGAAATATTCAGAATTATTTGTAAACCCTTATCTCCCAGAAAACCACCACATCAAATTGAAACAAGAAAAAAGGTGGAATGAAATCTTTGATAAATATAAAAATAAAAATAAGAGAATGAGCACAGCATTAATAGCTGAGGACGGCCAAATAACTACTGACGAAGAAGCCGCTTATATTCCAGAGAGAGTATTAATAGAACTGGCCCACGCTTATCCTTACAAAATACACATAAAAGGACCCCCCGTTTCCCTTAGGCCAAGGAGGGTCCCCCATAAACTTTATGCTCAAACAAAAGCAGAACTTGACAACCTCGTAGCCACAGGAGTCCTGCGCCGCAGCAACTCACCCTGGTCTTTTCCCATGAGTGTTCTCCAGAAAAGCGAAAATCGAGTCAGAATAATCTCCGATTTTAGAGAATTGAACAAAAGAGCTGAGATAGGAATCTATGGACTTCCGCATCTGCAGGACGCCATCTCCAACCTGCAGGGGAGCCGTCTTTTCACCAAACTTGACGTGACGCAGGCCTTCTACTCAGTGCCATTGGACCCAGACTCACAGAAGTACTTTACCATCACTTCAAACGTCGGCTCGTTCACCTACAGGAACCTTCCAATGGGCTATGTGTCCTCCCCCTTTATCTTTCAAGCTTACATTGATACAGTCCTACAAGGCCTACCGAATACGCAGGCCTATATGGATGACATATTGATTCACACAAAGACCGAAGATGAGCACAAAATCCTCCTGGAGAAGGTATTGAAGAGGTTAAGTTATCTGCATATAAGTTTAAATCCCACAAAATGCCAAGTAGCCAAAAAAGAGATTGAATACTTGGGATATACGGTCAATGAAAATGGTATAAGACCTAATCACGAGAAAATTGGGGATATCTTAGACACCCCGAAGCCCAGGACCATCAAAGAATTAAGATCTTTTCTGGGCCGAGTAAGCTTTTACCGCAGCAGCGTCCCATTATTTTCTGAAATAACAGCGCCCCTAAATCTCTTTTTAAAAGGAAAACCCTATTCCAACCGCCGCGTCAGTTGGAATTCAACTGCAGATAAAGCCTTCGAAAATATTAAAAATGCAGTTGAAAATGCTTCTGTACTTGCTTATCCTGGCACCTCTTCTAATTACAAAATTATCATACATACCACAAATGTATCTGCAGCTGCTGTTATTTTATCCGCTACTGGCGCAGACGATCTTCCAATTGCCTTTTATAGTTCAATTCTTTCGCCTACTGAAAGAAATTATGACGAAGCAAATCGCCTATTAGTCTGCTTAACAAAAGTCTTCAAGAAGTACGGATATCTCCTCACAAATAAAAATATTGATATAGAAACCAACTGCCGTGAACTCATAAACAAATATAAAAGAGCAAATGACGATAAAAACTTCAATATTCGTGAAATTAGAAGTCCTAAATTTATTGACTAGTTACAAAGTTTCTTTCAAATTAATAACAAAAAAGAAAAATCCCTTAGAAGAATATTTATTAATAAATGATATCAGTAATGATGAACAAAATAACGAAGAAAGTGAGACTACTGACGAAGCAGAGACATCAAAAATCACATCCTCTCATACGAACACTGTGATTGGTCCTCATTTCAGCAAACTAGCCAATGAGAGCGAAGTTCCCACACTCCACGTGGATTCTTGTTCGAATTTTACAACCACCTACAAATATGAGGAACTTTCTCCAAAACTCAAAGCACATTATCGTAGGGTAATAAAACAAAACCACACCCGTGCTGCGGTCGGCAGTCCAATGAAGGATAAAAAGGTAGACCCTTTAAATAACCAAATTGTAAACAAAAGAAATTCCGGGAATATTTCTCATGAGAAAAAAGGAACTTTAAAGCCCAAAGGGTTGAGAATGGAAGAGAGAATAGAAATGGAAGAAAAAGAATTACTCAAAATAAGTGAAAAATCGCCAACTAAGAAGTTAGATGAAATAAATGATATTCTTACTGAGAATACTCGAATAAACTTAATTCAACGATGTAATGAAGCTCATATTGAATTAATAAAGCGCTTCAAGAAAGAAGTTAATTACGCTGAAATTAGTAAAGACCAGTTAGAAGATGAATACATAAATTTATTACTTAAAAATAAGGAAAAAAGTTCACTAGTCATAAAGAAACAACCCTTCTGGTTCAAGAAAAGTGAAATTTCCCTCTATGTTGATACCTCTTTAAACTATGCCAGAATCATTCTCCCAGAACAACATATAGATGATATTATACGGATGACGCACCTCCAGGGACACCTGGGAATTTCTCGATGTCTCACCGCTCTAAAAATCGACTTCGTATTCAAAAGCATGCATAAGAGAGTTAAGGCACTTGTAAGAAGTTGTCCTCAATGTCAAATAGGAAAGACAGGACGTAGCATAAACCCTATTTACGGGAAATATAAAGAAGTTTCCTACAAGTTTCAAGATTTAAACTGTGATATATTGAAATTACCTGTCTGTAGAGGGTATAAGTACTTATTAACCCTCATTGATAGGTACTCTATTGATGTGTGGGCATATCCCTTAAAGGATATCATCACTAAAGAGACAATTGTTAAAACATTAATTAATCAGCTAATTCCGATGTGTGGAATTCCCAGCAACCTGATCACAGACAAAGGTGGAAATTTTACATCACATTTATTTGAAAGTGTGTGTAAACTGTTAGGAATAATGCATACAACTACCGCTAGTTACGCGCCCTTCTCGAACTCCAAGGTAGAGGTAACCCATAAGATGATTCTAACCAGTTTAAGAACCATGCTAGCTGAGCCAGGCATGGAGAGTCAAGGGTGGTTAGACGTTTTACCATTTGTCTTGTTCCGGCTCGCTCCTATCTCAGAATCGGGCATCTGTCCCAGCAAATTGATGTTCGGGCAAGATATAAACATTCCTGACGGCTTGATAGACCCTTCTCTCCCAGACGGACCAAAAACTATGATAATTATATTGAAAAACTGGCAGGACTCATAGCCAAACCGCTCTCCCAGAGAACTAACTTAAGAAACAGAAGTGTGTTCGTTCCTCGAAATTTAAAAGATGCACAATATCTGCTGGTAAAGAGTCAACAGTACAATAGAGGTAAGCTCTCACCAAGATTCCACGGACCTTATAAAGTCGTGAAGATCACTAACAATAACGCTCATATTATAAAGGGAGATAAAGTGGTAGTAGAAAATCTAAGAAATGTCAAAATTTTCTATAATCTCGTTCCTGACCCTCAAAACCGCAAGAAAAACGCGGAATAAAAGAAGTAGAGAAAAGAAATGAGGAACCGAGGTAAATATCTCTTGAGGAAAATAAGAGATTAAAGACGTTATTATGGTACTTAAT
>JABUQX010101144.1:40000-47500 GCA_015478945.1 Trachelipus rathkii | reverse complement strand
AGCGCTAAACAGAAGGATATACCAAAGAAGATACCACGGTATGAAACAGATGAGGAAAGTAGCTCAGAAAGGGCAACAAGTGACCCATTTGATGTAACAAATGAGCACAGTAGCAACAGGCCAAAGAGGAAAAATAAGAAAAAGAGGAGGAAGGCGGAAAGAAAATACACCTACGACGGAAGCTCTACAGCGGAAGATGAAATAGAAGAAGTTGAGAGTGAAGTGGACCAGGGAGGAAAAAAATGGCTCAAGAGGTTAGTAGAATTGGAAGAGTCAGGTGTGGAACATACTAAAGCAGTGAGTAAGATATTTATCGTTTTGGCCGGTGAGATGGTGGAGGTGATGAAGTCATTTAGGAGAAGTAATATAAAGGCTGTGAAACCCTTAAAATATGGGAAAGAAAAAGTCCAGAAATTTGAGGCATTTATAGAGGATTACGAACGATATGCCAAGGAACAATTGGGTAAAGACAAAAGTCGTTGGGCAGTGGAACTCAGAAATTTCTTAGAAGGTCCCGTACTAAGGACATATTATAGTATATACAGGGCTAAGGTCAAATATACCACCATAGTGGCTAGATTAAAAAGCTGGTGCAAGGAGGAAAAGGAAACCGAACAGATAGATTTACAAAAAGAGTTTTGGAGGTTAGAGATGCGGAAAAATGAAAAAGTGGCTGAATTTGCGTTAAGGGTGCAAACCACTTACGAGGCAGCCACTAAAGAGGAAGATAGGGACAAACAAATATTAAAGAAACAATTTTTGAATTGTCTCCCGAAAAAGATGGCAAGGAGATTTAGAATAAGGATGGGAAATGAGAAAGAAAGCCTTAAAGTAAGATGGAAAGATATGTTGAATTGGGCACAGGAGGAGGATGACCTGATGATGATGAGGAGGAATCAAGGGATGAAGGGATACCAATATGGGCCACACTAAATGGAGAACAAAACACAAAAGGGACATACGCAGAAAAAGTGCGCTATGGAAAGCCAGTGTATCAGCAGAAAGCGAATACAAGGGAATACACCAGGCAAAATAATGAAAGATATAATACTGAGGTAAAAAGATGTTACTGGTGCAACAGGGTAGGACATTTTAAAAGAGAATGTCGAAAATATAATGGGTGGTGCCTGGGATGTGGGAGTAATGAACATCGAACTGCGGAATGTGGATCAAGAAGAGGGCCCAGACAACAAGAACAAGGTTATAGAAGACAAGATCAACAGGATATGGGTGGCCAAAGGCAGAACGAGAGGAAACCCATTGAAAAGAAATGCTTTTTGTGTAACCAAATGGGACATTGGAGGGATACTTGTCCACTTCAGGAAGAAATAAACGAATTAATAAGGGTACGAAAACAACCAAATTCGGGAAACGAGGTAGCTCCGCCGACCCCGGGAACGAGCAGGAGCGACACCCCCAAGTAAACCACTGTTTAAAAACCAGCCCGGCTATGCAAGTTGATACAATATTGGATCCAGAAGCAGAGGAGTTTATAAGCAGGAAATCTCAGGAAGATAGGAATGCCTTACCACAACGAACACCAAAAGGAAGAGGGACAAGCACAGTAAATTCAACAACTGGTATATACCATGCTATCAGTAGGACAACCATTGAAGGTAAGCAAGGCATTAATATTACTCCTTTGTTGAAATTTGTTATAAAATTAAATAATGTTGAAATGACAGCCATTATTGACTCAGGTTCACAGTATTGTATCATAGGCCAGGAACAGTTCAGAAGGATCCAGAACCCCGAAGTTTTAGAAAAAATAATGAGGTTACGAGGAGTAGGTGACCCTCAAATGGTTGTGGAATCCCACCAAACAGCAAGATTAAGGATTTCGATTGAGGACATCAATTATGGTTTAGCAGATTTTATTGTGGTTGAAAGACTAAAAGAAGGCACAATATTAGGAATGCCATTTTTGATACAGAATAAAATTAAAATTGACGTAGGGAATGGTTCACTCACAAGGCATGGTGACCAAGACACAAAGGAACAAGTCTACCTTTCAGAGAAGTCTGGGAATTGTGTAAGGACTGTAATATCCTTGCCAGTGTATACTACGGAAGAAGTGGAAATTACAAGAAATGATTGGGTTCCAGTAAAAGCTACTTGGACTTCAAACCAGATTAAGCCCAGAGAAGGAAGATATTATGATATGAAACCAGAAGAACTATTGGTCGAAGGAGAGGAAAATAATCGAAGAGGGTATAATAAACGATTCAAATTATTACCAGGATTGGTAAAATGGAATACCAAAGAAGGTACTATATTAATCAGGAAACTTATACCAGGACAATTAAAATTTGGGAAAAGAGAAAAAATAGGAATAGCCCATCTAATACTGGATGAAGAGGACCTCCAAAAATATGACAATAGAGGATATACGATAAACACACTGGTACAAGGAACAGGAAGACAAGGAACCATTGAGGAGGAATGGACAAAGGAAAAATTAGAAAAAGAAATCACATTCATGGAAGAATTAACAAAAGAACAACGAAAGGAAATAATAGAAGTATTATACAGGCAAAAAGGTGTATTTAGCAAGAATGACTCAGATGTGACAACAACGTCGATGACACCATATAGGATTCGGCTACACGATATACCCCAATCTATCAAAGGGCAAGAAGATTTGACCAAAGGACAAATGAAGAAATTGAAAAACAGGTTCAAGAATTGTGTCTAAAGGATATTGTGGAGCCATGTGCCGCCGAATGGAGCTCCCCAGTGGTACCTGTTAGGAAGAAGGATGGGACACTTCGTCTATGCATAGACTATAGGCGCATAAACAAAGTAACAGAAGCAGATAGGTTCCCAATGGCCAACATTTCAGAAACAATCTTCTCGTGTCATGGGGTGGAATATTATTCTTGTTTGGACTTGGTCAAAGGATATTATCAGATGAAATTAGAAGAGGATAGTAAGGACTTTACTGCATTTTCTACCGTTAGTGGCCAATACAGATTCAAAAGGTTAAGTTTCGGGCTAAAAAATGGACCAGCAGCATTCCAGAGGGAGATGCAGAGGATATTAACAGGATTCAGCCGAGACAAGGTGGTGGTATATGTGGATGATGTCCTCCTGATATCAAAGGATTTTAAAGAACACCTACAGTTGATCGAACAGGTCCTACAACGGTTCTCCGAAGCCAATGTCAAAATTAAAATCAGCAAGTGCAGCTGGGTTCAAAAGGAAATTAAATTTTTAGGACATATTCTCAGTAGGACTGGAATAAGGAAGCTCCCAGAATTTATGGATCAGGTGGACAAGTTGGAAAGACCAAATAACATAGGAGAACTCAGGCGGTACCTAGGAATGATTAACTTCCAGCGTAAGTTTATTAAAAACTGTTCAGGAGTGGCAGCACCCCTTAGTGCTCTGACAGGAGGAAAAAGGAAGGATAAGATCGAATGGACAGAAGAAAGGATTCAGGCTTTTGAAAGCTTAAAGAAACTGATGAAGGAATCTGTAGAGAGTTGGCATTTCCGGATTTCACAGATGGTAGTCCAAAATTAGAGCTTTATGTAGACGCCAGTGGATTTGGTATGGGTGCAGGTCTATGTCAGCAACAAGGAAAGGAAAAAAGAGTAATAGCTTATAACTCTCATTCATTCGATGCGTGTGAAAGAAGAGCATCCACCATAGAGAGGGAATTGTTGGCTATCAGGTGGGGAATCAAGAGTTTCCGTCCATTTTGTTGGGTCAGGAGTTTATTTTATACACAGATCACCGCCCACTAGTGTACCTCCACACAATGAAGTTAGTAGATAGTAAGTTGGCTCGTGTCTTGGACGACTTAAGCGAGTACAGCTTTCAAATCCATTATTTTCCGGGAAAAGAAAACATCTTTGCTGATACATGGTCCCGTTGTCAAAGGAAACAAGAGGAAGAAACCGATGTCATAAATCTAGAGGCCCTACCAAGAGGTCTAGAAGTAATAAGGGTGGTACCAGGAGGTGCTGATTCCTTGTTTTTGAGCTTACAGGAAGTTTTAAAAAGGGAACAATTACAGAAGAAGGACCACCAAGAATTAAGGAAATTCCTACTAGAAGTTTTGATAAACAACAGGAAGATGTATGGGTTAGATAAACAACCCAAATCACTCAAATATTTAAAAACCATCAGTATTTCAGGAAGGGAACCAATCCCAGAGGTATTACTGGCAGCTAGCGATGAGTTCAACTTGAAGATCTGGCTACATCACGGGACTTGTTGTTCAGTTGTGTATATGGGACCTAAAGCAAGGAAACGAGAAGATTTAAAAAGCATTCACATTCAGGTATTAGGAGGTACCCATTTCAATCCATTAAGAGATAATGGTAGGTTCCAGATAAATAAGGATGACACGATAGTAGACGAATTAGCAATCGAAGATCAAGAGGTACCATCTGAGGAAGAAAATGAAGGATCTACGGATAGTGAAGAAAGCGAGGCAGGAAACTTATTAGAACACCCACCAGAAGAGGGATTTGGGGTAAACCTATTAATGAAGGAAAGAGGACACCAGTCTAGGTTAAGCTGCAACCACAAGTTATCAGGAGTTGCATGGCAAGACATTTCCATTGGTGAAACATCTAGGTGTGCCTTTTTAGATACAGGATCTGTTATTAGTTTGGTCCAGGAAGCTGTCATCAGGGAGTTAGAACTATTTGGACTTATTTTGAGGAAATGGAGTGTGGACATCACATTAAATGGAATCACCACCAAAATTGTTGAATGCACCACAGCAGTAGCTATCAGGATAGATACACGCTACAGGAAAACAGTATTACCATTGGTAGTTGTTAAGGATGGGTTCATTCCGGCATGTTTTCTTTTAGGAATGAATTACTTGGTGGAAACAGAAGCGATTCTGGATTTTGGTGAAGGCATCATCGCACACGGGGATGATGAGGATCAGGTTAGTGATGGTTTTCTTGTTAATGTGTATAATGTAATAGCGTGTGATAATAATAGGATTAACAATATTATAACATTAAACGAAATAATGACATTACAGGAAAGATCTAAGGTGATAAAGGAATTGAAGAAGAGGGTTAAGAATAAAAAACAAATTCTTAAAACGGATGTGTCTTTAAAGGAATTTTATAGATATAAGGAGGATCTATTAATGAACAATGCTATATTAGTTAAAAGGATGAAGAATGACAAGTTGTGTGCGGTAATAGGATTTAAACAGATGGTCAGCATTTGTGTAGTAATACACAGAAACATGGCACACATAGGTCAAGGAAAACTAACGGACTTGATGGCAAGGTACGTATGGCATCCAAAAGGTCATACTATAATCCAGGAGGTGTGCAGGACATGTCCCACTTGTCAGTTAAATAAGGTAGATCATAAGGTAATATTCCCACCAGTTTGGAAAATCACAGTTGCTAATCTTTTTGAGTTAGTGGCAATTGATGTAATGGCTATGCCAAAAACAAGGAGAGGAAATGTTGCTTGTCTAGTGGCTGTGGACCACTGCAGCAAATGGGTCTCAGTCAGACCACTAAAGGACAAGTCAGCTAGAAGTGTCACAGGGGCATTTGAAGATCAGATGTTACCAACATTTTTGAGGCCCCCATATAAGGTCTTAACAGATAATGGGGTGGAATTCAAAAGTAACAGGTTTAGGGACATGCTCAAAAGGTACAACATAGATCATATATTTAGCAGTCCTTATAAGCCATCTTCAAACGGGGCAGTAGAGCGCACGAACCGTACGTTTGCAGAGTTCCTGAAGAACATAGTGACAAAGGACCAGGAGTGGGATGACTGCTTACCCAGGGTGGTTATAATTTATAACAACACAAAACACTCAGAACTTGGAATGACACCAGCCGAAAAACTATTAACCCAAACACATAAGGAGGGAAAGGTATTACCGATCTCTATGGAGGAGCAAAGCAAATGGAAGGAAGGACATCCAAACTGGCTTCCCTATGCAGTAGGAGTTAAGGTCAAAAGGAAGATTATTTCGGCAGATCGGTCCTTAGAGAAAAAACTAGGTGAAAGATATGAAGGGCCATTCACGGTTGTCAAAGTAATAGCTGGTGGAATGACATATGATGTTGAGGGTCAAGGTAAAACTATGAGGGTCCACTACGCACATTTAAAAGTATGGGCAGACCCACCAGATTACCTCAGGCAGTATTTTGAGAATGAAAAAAATGAGGTCTATTCACAGCATGAACATGGGATTGAAATAACAACAGAGGATGAAATAGAGGAAGCACCAGCAGGTATTATATTTAGTACGTTCCCGGAGAAAGTAAAAAAGAAAAGAAAGGGTAGGACAGAAATCAAGGAAACATGGGACCTTCTACAATTGGCCATTGGTAAACCAAGCTATAAAAGAGATACAGGGACCTCAAACGGCAGTAGTTTAGGGAGAGGCTAAGGCCGACACAAACAGAGTAGATCCCTATTGCCCCATCTTCCTATAGACCACTAGTGATCTCTTGGATTGGGTCGATTCAGCACCAGAGGATGCAAATTCAGATGCGGAATTCGACTTACAGAGGTTTGAAAGAGAGTTAAGGTTCCCAAATGACAGTTACACCATAGGTATAACCGTTTCAGACGCCACTGAAGAAGAGGAGGTTCCAGGAAGTATAACTTTGGTACATGATGAGGATATACAGGTAGATAATCATGTTACAAGTAATTTAAATACCCCTTTTTATAATTTCAGATCCATTCATGAGGAACTAAGAGAAGTTGGTGAGGATCCTGAACAAATGATGTTGGCTGATAGATCGGAAGGACAAGGAGGAACCCAACAAGGATCGGAGATTGAACATCGGCCAATGACACGGTCGAGAGGGTCAGTTCCAGATCTCCCGAATGTACAGAAAAGGGTATTGGAGTATGAAAGGAGGGCTGAGGAGAGAAGGGCGTCTAGTGGAAACTAGGTTAGTTTACTACTCTTATTAATATTGTTATTGATTTTTCTTTTTTTTCTTTCTCTCTGGTTATTATTATTTGAATTATGGGATGTTTTCCCTTCTTTAAAGATTGGGTTTCCAATCTTGAAGGGGTGAGTAGTGTCATGAGTCTGGTGACTCATGGCATCTATTTTGATAAACCTTCTAATTTATTTTACGAAGCAGAAAAGTGTTCAGGTTAAAGGAAAAGAACTCATTGTTTTCTTAAAAGAAGTTCTGGTAAACAGTAATATCTGAGTTGTAAGGATTCATTGCAAATCGTGATTACCAACTTTATAAGGATTGTTACTAGGCTGTTATTATCAGTTTTCCAAGGATCTAGTTACGAGCTGTAATTCCAGCTTTTTAAAGGACAAATTCTCCCAAATAATTGGTATGTATAGTAAATATAAAGCAATGATTGTGATAGGTTAAGATCTGAAAGTAGGAATAGATTATGATGCTGGTTTAAAAATTGACGAAATAACGTTTAAAAGTTTGTTTATAAATATATCAGTGTTAAAGAAAAAAGTGTGGATAATCAGAACGGGTAAACTAGGGGGGGATTTTATGTGTAGAT
>JABUQX010101144.1:12500-30000 GCA_015478945.1 Trachelipus rathkii | reverse complement strand
CCCACACACACACATGCACACACACACACACATATATATATATATATATATATATATATATATATATATATTATATAAAATATTATCTCTCTTATATTATATATATATATATATATATATATATATATATATATATAATAATATATATATAATATATATTATATATATATATATACTATATTTATATATATATATAATATATATATATATATACATACATACATATATACATCTATACACGATTCCTCCTTTAAGTCCTTTTGACTATCTTTTCCTAAAGATTACTATGTTAATTTTTTCCACTAACACTTTTCCGTTTATTATATCAATTCTTACTACAGTTTTCACTGTCCTTTAAACCAAAAAGATCCCATATATCAAATTTACAATATTCTTTGGTAATTCCTCGTATCTCTAACAATATTCCCTAGTTTACCCGTATCTGATTATCCACACTTTTTACTTTAACACTGATATATTTTAAACAAACTTTAAACGTTATTTCGTCATTTCTAAACAGCAAATCATAAATCTATTCCTACTTTCAGATCTTAACCTATCACAATCATTGCTTTATATTTACTATACATACCAATTATTTGGGAGAATTTGTCCTTTAAAAAGCTGGAATTACAGCTCGTAACTAGATCCTTGGAAAACTGATAATAACAGCCTAGTAACAATCCTTATAAAGTTGGTAATCACGATTTGCAATGAATCCTTACAACTCAGATATTACTGTTTACCAGAACTTCTTTTAAGAAAACAATGAGTTCTTTTCCTTTAACCTGAACACTTTTCTGCTTCGTAAAATAAATTAGAAGGTTTATCAAAATAGATGCCATGAGTCACCAGACTCATGACACTACTCACCCCTTCAAGATTGGAAACCCAATCTTTAAAGAAGGGAAAACATCCCATAATTCAAATAATAATAAACAAAAATCAATAACAATATTAATAAGAGTAGTAAACTAACCTAGTTTCCACTAGACGCCCTTCTCTCCTCAGCCCTCCTTTCATACTCCAATACCCTTTTCTGTACATTCGGGAGATCTGGAACTGACCCTCTCGACCGTGTCATTGGCCGATGTTCAATCTCCGATCCTTGTTGGGTTCCTCCTTGTCCTTCCGATCTATCAGCCAACATCATTTGTTCAGGATCCTCACCAACTTCTCTTAGTTCCTCATGAATGGATCTGAAATTATAAAAAGGGGTATTTAAATTACTTGTAACATGATTATCTACCTGTATATCCTCATCATGTACCAAAGTTATACTTCCTGGAACCTCCTCTTCTTCAGTGGCGTCTGAAACGGTTATACCTATGGTGTAACTGTCATTAGGGAACCTTAACTCTCTTTCGAAACTCTGTAGATCAAATCCCGCATCTGAAGTTGCTTCCTCTGGTGCTGAATCCACCCAATCCAATAGATCACTAGTGTCTATAGGAGATGGCATAGGATCTACCTCTGTTTGTGTCGCCTTAGCCTCTCCTAAATACTCCGTTTGAGTCCCTGTATCTCTTTTATAGCTTGGTTTACCAATGGCCAATTGTAGAAGGTCCCATGTTTCCTTGATTTCTGTCCTACCCCTTCTTTTCTTTTTTACTTTCTCCGGGAACGTACTAAATATAATACCTGCTGGTGCTTCCTCTAATTCATCCTCTGTTGTTATTTCAATCCTATGTTCATGCTGTGAATAGACCTCATTTTCTTCATTCTCAAAATACTGCCTGAGGTAATCTGGTGGGTCTGCCCATACTTTTAAATGTGCGTAGTGGACCCTCATAGTTTTACCTTGACCCTCAACATCATATGTCATTCCACCAGCTATTACTTTGACAACCGTGAATGGCCCTTCATATCTTTCACCTAGTTTTTTCTCTAAGGACCGATCTGCCGAAATAATCTTCCTTTTGACCTTAACTCCTACTGCATAGGGAAGCCAATTTGGATGTCCTTCCTTCCATTTGCTTTGCTCCTCCATAGAGATCGGTAATACCTTTCCCTCCTTATGTGTTTGGGTTAATAGTTTTTCGGCTGGTGTCATTCCAAGTTCTGAGTGTTTTGTGTTGTTATAAATTATAACCACCCTGGGTAAGCAATCATCCCACTCCTGGTCCTTTGTCACTATGTTCTTCAGAAACTCTGCAAACGTACGGTTCGTGCGCTCTACTGCCCCGTTCGAAGATGGCTTATAAGGACTGCTGAATATATGATCTATGTTGTACCTTTTGAGCATGTCCCTAAACCTGTTACTTTTGAATTCCACCCCATTATCTGTTAACACCTTGTATGGGGGCCTCAAAAATGTTGGTAACATCTGATCTTCAAATGCCCCCGTGACACTTCTGGCTGACTTGTCCTTTAGTGGTTTGACTGAGACCCATTTGCTGCAGTGGTCCACAGCCACTAGACAAGCAACATTTCCTCTCCTTGTTTTTGGCATAGCCATTACATCAATTGCCACTAACTCGAAAGGATTAGCAACTGTGATTTTCCAAACTGGTGGGAATATTACCTTATGATCTACCTTATTTAGCTGACAAGTGGGACATGTCCTGCACACCTCCTGGATTATAGTATGACCTTTTGGATGCCATACGTACCTTGCCATCAAGTCTGTTAGTTTTCCTTGTCCTATGTGTGCCATGTTTCGGTGTATTACTACACAAATACTGACCATCTGTTTAAACCCTATTACTGCACACAACTTGTCATTCTTCATCCTTTTAACTAATATAGCATTGTTCATTAATAGATCCTCCTTATATCTATAAAATTCCTTTAAAGACACATCCGTTTTAAGGATTTGTTTTTTATTCTTAACCCTCTTCTTCAATTCCTTTATCACCTTAGATCTTTCCTGTAATGTCATTATTTCGTTTAATGTTATAATATTGTTAATCCTATTATTATCACACGCTATTACATTATACACATTAACAAGAAAACCATCACTAACCTGATCCTCATCATCCCCGTGTGCGATGATGCCTTCACCAAAATCCAGAATCGCTTCTGTTTCCACCAAGTAATTCATTCCTAAAAGAAAACATGCCGGAATGAACCCATCCTTAACAACTACCAATGGTAATACTGTTTTCCTGTAGCGTGTATCTATCCTGATAGCTACTGCTGTGGTGCATTCAACAATTTTGGTGGTGATTCCATTTAATGTGATGTCCACACTCCATTTCCTCAAAATAAGTCCAAATAGTTCTAACTCCCTGATGACAGCTTCCTGGACCAAACTAATAACAGATCCTGTATCTAAAAAGGCACACCTAGATGTTTCACCAATGGAAATGTCTTGCCATGCAACTCCTGATAACTTGTGGTTGCAGCTTAACCTAGACTGGTGTCCTCTTTCCTTCATTAGTAGATTTACCCCTAGTCCCTCTTCTGGTGGGTGTTCTAATAAGTTTTCTGCCTCACTTTCTTCACTGTCCATGAATCCTTCATTTTCTTCCTCAGATGGTACCTCTTGATCTTCGATTGCTAATTCGTCTACTATCGTGTCATCCTTATTTATCTGGAACCTACCATTATCTCTTAATGGATTGAAATGGGTACCTCCTAATACCTGAATGTGAATGCTTTTTAAATCTTCTCGTTTCCTTGCTTTAGGTCCCATATACACAACTGAACAACAAGTCCCGTGATGTAGCCAGATCTTCAAGTTGAACTCATCGCTAGCTGCCAGTAATACCTCTGGGATTGGTTCCCTTCCTGAAATACTGATGGTTTTTAAATATTTGAGTGATTTGGGTTGTTTATCTAACCCATACATCTTCCTGTTGTTTATCAAAACCTCTAGTAGGAATTTCCTTAATTCTTGGTGGTCCTTCTTCTGTAATTGTTCCCTTTTTAAAACTTCCTGTAAGCTCAAAAACAAGGAATCAGCACCTCCTGGTACCACCCTTATTACTTCTAAACCTCTTGGTAGGGCCTCTAGATTTATGACATCGGTTTCTTCCTCTTGTTTCCTTTGACAACGGGACCATGTATCAGCAAAGATGTTTTCTTTTCCCGGAAAATAATGGATTTGAAAGCTGTACTCGCTTAAATCGTCCAAGACACGAGCCAACTTACTATCTACTAACTTCATTGTGTGGAGGTACACTAGTGGGCGGTGATCTGTGTATAAAATAAACTCCTGACCCAACAAAAATGGACGGAAACTCTTGATTCCCCACCTGATAGCCAACAATTCCCTCTCTATGGTGGATGCTCTTCTTTCACACGCATCGAATGAATGAGAGTTATAAGCTATTACTCTTTTTTCCTTTCCTTGTTGCTGACATAGACCTGCACCCATACCAAATCCACTGGCGTCTACATAAAGCTCTAATTTTGGACTACCTTCTGTGAAATCCGGAAATGCCAACTCTACAGATTCTTTCATCAGTCTCTTTAAATTTTCGAAGGCCTGAATCCTTTCTTCTGTCCATTCGATCTTATCCTTCCTTTTTCCTCCTGTCAGAGCACTAAGGGGTGCTGCCACTCCTGAACAGTTTTTAATAAACTTACGCTGGAAGTTAATCATTCCTAGGTACCGCCTGAGTTCTCCTATGTTATTTGGTCTTTCCAACTTGTCCACCTGATCCATAAATTCTGGGAGCTTCCTTATTCCAGTCCTACTGAGAATATGTCCTAAAAATTTAATTTCCTTTTGAACCCAGCTGCACTTGCTGATTTTAATTTTGACATTGGCTTCGGAGAACCGTTGTAGGACCTGTTCGATCAACTGTAGGTGTTCTTTAAAATCCTTTGATATCAGGAGGACATCATCCACATATACCACCACCTTGTCTCGGCTAAATCCTGTTAATATCCTCTGCATCTCCCTCTGGAATGCTGCTGGTCCATTTTTTAGCCCGAAACTTAACCTTTTGAATCTGTATTGGCCACTAACGGTAGAAAATGCAGTAAAGTCCTTACTATCCTCTTCTAATTTCATCTGATAATATCCTTTGACCAAGTCCAAACAAGAATAATATTCCACCCCATGACACGAGAAGATTGTTTCTGAAATGTTGGCCATTGGGAACCTATCTGCTTCTGTTACTTTGTTTATGCGCCTATAGTCTATGCATAGACGAAGTGTCCCATCCTTCTTCCTAACAGGTACCACTGGGGAGCTCCATTCGGCGGCACATGGCTCCACAATATCCTTTAGACACAATTCTTGAACCTGTTTTTCAATTTCTTCATTTGTCCTTTGGTCAAATCTTCTTGCCCTTTGGTAGATTGGGGTATAATCGTGTAGCCGAATCCTATATGGTGTCATCGACGTTGTTGTCACATCTGAGTCATTCTTGCTAAATACACCTTTTTGCCTGTTTACTTCTATTATTTCCTTTCGTTGTTCTTTTGTTAATTCTTCCATGAATGTGATTTCTTTTTCTAATTTTTCCTTTGTCCATTCCTCTTCAATGGTTCCTTGTCTTCCTGTTCCCTGTACCAGTGTGTTTATCGTATATCCTCTATTGTCATATTTTTGGAGGTCCTCTTCATCCAGTATTAGATGGGCTATTCCTATTTTTTCTCTTTTCCCAAATTTTAATTGTCCTGGTATAAGTTTCCTGATTAATATAGTACCTTCTTTGGTATTCCATTTTACCAATCCTGGTAATAATTTGAATCGTTTATTATACCCTCTTCGATTATTTTCCTCTCCTTCGACCAATAGTTCTTCTGGTTTCATATCATAATATCTTCCTTCTCTGGGCTTAATCTGGTTTGAAGTCCAAGTAGCTTTTACTGGAACCCAATCATTTCTTGTAATTTCCACTTCTTCCGTAGTATACACTGGCAAGGATATTACAGTCCTTACACAATTCCCAGACTTCTCTGAAAGGTAGACTTGTTCCTTTGTGTCTTGGTCACCATGCCTTGTGAGTGAACCATTCCCTACGTCAATTTTAATTTTATTCTGTATCAAAAATGGCATTCCTAATATTGTGCCTTCTTTTAGTCTTTCAACCACAATAAAATCTGCTAAACCATAATTGATGTCCTCAATTGAAATCCTTAATCTTGCTGTTTGGTGGGATTCCACAACCATTTGAGGGTCACCTACTCCTCGTAACCTCATTATTTTTTCAAAAACTTCGGGATTCTGGATCCTTCTGAACTGTTCCTGGCCTATGATACAATACTGTGAACCTGAGTCAATAATGGCTGTCATTTCAACATTATTTAATTTTATAACAAATTTCAACAAAGGAGTAATATTAATGCCTTGCTTACCTTCAATGGTTGTCCTACTGATAGCATGGTATATACCAGTTGTTGAATTTACTGTGCTTGTCCCTCTTCCTTTTGGTGTTCGTTGTGGTAAGGCATTCCTATCTTCCTGAGATTTCCTGCTTATAAACTCCTCTGCTTCTGGATCCAATGTTGTATCAACTTGCATAGCCGGGCTGCGTTTTAAACAGTGGTTTTACTTGGGGTGTCCTCCTGCCCTCGTTCCCGGGGTCGGCGGAGCTACCTCGTTTCCCGAATTTGGTTGTTTTCGTACCCTTATTAATTCGTTTATTTCTTCCTGAAGTGGACAAGTATCCCTCCAATGTCCCATTTGGTTACACAAAAAGCATTTCTTTTCAATGGGTTTCCTCTCGTTCTGCCTTTGGCCACCCATATCCTGTTGATCTTGTCTTCTATAACCTTGTTCTTGTTGTCTGGGCCCTCTTCTTGATCCACATTCCGCAGTTCGATGTTCATTACTCCCACATCCCAGGCACCACCCATTATATTTTCGACATTCTCTTTTAAAATGTCCTACCCTGTTGCACCAGTAACATCTTTTTACCTCAGTATTATATCTTTCATTATTTTGCCTGGTGTATTCCCTTGTATTCGCTTTCTGCTGATACACTGGCTTTCCATAGCGCACTTTTTCTGCGTATGTCCCTTTTGTGTTTTGTTCTCCATTTAGTGTGGCCCATATTGGTATCCCTTCATCCCTTGATTCCTCCTCATCATTATCCAGGTCATCCTCCTCCTGTGCCCAATTCAACATATCTTTCCATCTTACTTTAAGGCTTTCTTTCTCATTTCCCATCCTTATTCTAAATCTCCTTGCCATCTTTTTCGGGAGACAATTCAAAAATTGTTTCTTTAATATTTGTTTGTCCCTATCTTCCTCTTTAGTGGCTGCCTCGTAAGTGGTTTGCACCCTTAACGCAAATTCAGCCACTTTTTCATTTTTTCGCATCTCTAACCTCCAAAACTCTTTTTGTAAATCTATCTGTTCGGTTTCCTTTTCCTCCTTGCACCAGCTTTTTAATCTAGCCACTATGGTGGTATATTTGACCTTAGCCCTGTATATACTATAATATGTCCTTAGTACGGGACCTTCTAAGAAATTTCTGAGTTCCACTGCCCAACGACTTTTGTCTTTACCCAATTGTTCCTTGGCATATCGTTCGTAATCCTCTATAAATGCCTCAAATTTCTGGACTTTTTCTTTCCCATATTTTAAGGGTTTCACAGCCTTTATATTACTTCTCCTAAATGACTTCATCACCTCCACCATCTCACCGGCCAAAACGATAAATATCTTACTCACTGCTTTAGTATGTTCCACACCTGACTCTTCCAATTCTACTAATCTCTTGAGCCATTTTTTTCCTCCCTGGTCCACTTCACTTTCAACTTCTTCTATTTCATCTTCCGCTGTCGAACTTCCATCGTAGGTGTATTTTCTTTCCGCCTTCCTCCTCTTTTTCTTATTTTTCCTCTTTGGCCTGTTGCTACTGTGCTCATTTGTTACATCAAATGGGTCACTTGTTGCCCTTTCTGAGCTACTTTCCTCATCTGTTTCATACCGTGGTATCTTCTTTGGTATATCCTTCTGTTTAGCGCTTTGATCACGGGTCAGCCTCCAATTTTGGTAAGCCTGGTCCTCGATCCTTACTCTATTTTTTATGTTAAGACCTCCTTTAGGATCAGTCTTTTGTCCCGTCTGGGTAACTTCTGTTACCTCACTCTTCTGTGCTGTGGGTATCGGTTCCTCCTCTGTACGTGTGGGTCCTTTCTTACTTTTTAACACCTGAAATATTCCCTCTAATACCGTCAACATTCGATCAGTATCCAAGTTTTCATCTTCCGCTATAGCAACTTGGAACCTTTCCAAGTGCCCAATTGCACTTAGTTTCTCGGTAGGTTGCTTAGTTTCCTCCATATTAATCTTATCACCTTGTTCCTTGTCTGAATTTCCCATCTTAAATAAAAAGAAAAAAAAATAAGTATTGACAACCAACACAAAAAATGCCTATATATATATATATATATATATATATATATATATATATTATATATATATATATATATATATATATAAAAAATAAAAAAATAAATATTATTTATACTATATATATATATATTATAATATATATATATATATATATATATATTATATATATATATATACATATATATATATATATAAAAAAATACCCTTTATTTCTCCAAACTGGAGTAAGAAAATACAGAAATTCTCCTTTTATGTTTTCTTATAAGTCCCTCAATAATCTGAGATTCTCAATCTGCTACCATCGACCGCGAAAATTTCCAAAAAGAGAGAAATATTTGTTCCTTCTCCCTCTTCCTTACAATTGTCAGTAATCCTGGACAAAAGAAAAGAAAATCACGGCCAAAAATATATTCAAAAGAAAAAAAAAATCAAAAAAAAAAAAAAAGAACCTTATAAACTTCCTTAATATACAATTATAATCTGTTCAATAACACAGAACCAACAAAACTTGTTATTAATTTCTACTGTTTCAAAAAAAGCAAACAAAGTATATCTTCAATTTGAAAAAAAAAAAAAAAAATTCGATTATGTCACCAAAAAAAAAAAATACCCTATATATACATATATAAAAAAAAACTCTTTTTCTCTTTAACCAAAACAGAAGTGACAAAAGAATGTTCTTTACCTTATTCAATTCCCTTATTGTCCTCCTTTCGTTCACAACCAGTGATTTGTCCTCTTGTAAATTTTGTACGAGCCACCAAATGAAATAAAATTTGTGCGAAGATGCCTTGAATATGAAACGTGCTGTGAAGCCACTCCTTTTTAAATGAGGGAGGCAAAGTTTCGTTCCTTTACAGAGGACTTTTCCTGTTACAGTGAAATAAGAACAAAGGGATTGAAAGACACGAAAGTTGATTTTCTTTCTATATATAATAAATAGTATGAATAATTACGAATTTAATATTAACCCTATCTACCTATGTCTGTTTTAACTTTAATTTATATACACCCTATTACTAACCTAAGCTAAATATTATATACAAATTCAGTTTGAACAAAATATACAATACAATGTAAACCCGGGTTATGTTTATTATTTACAATTTCAGTTTAAATTATTCATAAAAGTTACAAGAGTAATACTTCCTTTATTAGCGTCGTTATTTCAGACTAATGATCCTTAAGAAAGTGCTCTCTACTCCTTTGAATAACCTTGATCCACTGACACACGACCTGTGTGACCTTTCGACCTTGGGAATCTTCCGTAGTTTGTTTTTTTAACCTCGGTAGCTAACCTAGGGTTAACCTGGACCTTCAAATTTGGCTGGCAACTTAGTTGATCAATAATTTCAGCCTTGGCCTTAATATCCAGCCGTGACCTTATTTAAACTCAACCTTGCGTCTGAGTCCAATCGAAAATCCAATCTTTAAGTTTGGTCCTAAACTCAACTTTGAACTCGATTCCAAAACTCGGGTCTGATCCTGGCCCCAAACTCGTCTCCCTGAAAATCATAAAATAACCAACCATTAATTATTGGCTCACTAATAGCAACATATAAATTTAATAATGCCAATAGTTATCCACATTATCGGAATAACATTTAATAATCACTACCAACAATAATAATAATAATAATAATAATAATAATAATAATAATAATAATAATAATATTAATAATAATAATAAATAATAATAATAAGTACGATAATAAATAAAAGTGTAAATAAGAATAGAAATAATAAATAATAATAATAATAAATAATAATTAATGAGATAATAATAATAAAATAATCTAATTAAATATAATAATTAAGTAATAATAATAACACTAATAATAATAATAATAATAATAATAAGTCGTAACGCTGCTATAACCTAAATAAATCAAGTCACAGCACTGCCACAACCTAAATAAATCCCACTCGTACCCTAACAGTTACACTAATTTACTTTTGTAGCTATCCATTCGTACTCCAGTTAACCAATAAACATAAGGGAACGTAATAATTAATAATAATAATAATAATAATAATAATAATAATAATAATAATAATAATAATAATAATAATAATAATAATAATAATAATAATAATAATAATAATAATAATAATAATAAGTAAAAACAATAATAAGTAAATAATATACATTTATTTAATCTTGATTTTACCTATTGCCTTCGTCTCGTAAACTAGTAACACTAACATTTGTGTGTGCAGTCCTTGCTTTTCTTCAAATGTGAGGCCTCTGCCATTATCTTAACGAGTCCTATTATACCTTTGCATGTGTTTTTAACTATGTAACGTATCAATATCCCACACACACATGCACACACACACATCATCATATAGGTTACTATATTATATTGATATATAATATACTTATATATGTTATACCGTATACTCTTATATGTTTAAATATTTATATACGGTATCTATATATATATATATTATATAAGTATATATTATATATATATTATATATATGTATAATATATAAGTATATATATATATATAAAAAATACACAACATATAATATAATATACATTACATACATATATACATCTATACACGATTCCTCCTTTAAGTCCTTTTGACTATCTTTTCCTAAAGATTACTATGTTAATTTTTTCCACTAACACTTTTCCGTTTCATTATATCAATTCTTACCACAGTTCTTCACGTGTCCTTTAAAACCAAATAAGCTTGACTCATATATCAAATTTA
This sequence comes from Trachelipus rathkii, assembly GCA_015478945.1. Taxonomy (NCBI): domain Eukaryota; kingdom Metazoa; phylum Arthropoda; class Malacostraca; order Isopoda; family Trachelipodidae; genus Trachelipus; species Trachelipus rathkii. The sequence goes on along the minus strand of JABUQX010101144.1, from coordinate 19,008 downwards.
CAAAATTCTTTGTTAATTCTTCTTAGTGTTCCTCTTAACTAATATCCCTAGTTACCCGTATCTGATTGTATCCACACTTCTTTACTTTTAACACCTGATATATTTATAAAAAACTTAAACGTGTTAATTCGTCATTTGGACTAAAACTAGCATATCATAAATGCTGATTCCTACTTCATCATCTTAATCCTATCACAATCATTGCTTATATTTACTATACATACCAATTATTTGGGAGAATTTGTCCTTTAAAAAGCTGCGTAATAGCGAGATGCTTTCTTTATATGACTAGATCCTGCGAAAACTGATAATAAACAGCCCTCAGTAACATTCCTTATAAAGTTGGTAATCACGATTTGCAATGAATCCTTACAACTCAGATATTACTGTTTACCAGAACTTCTTTTAAGAAAACAATGAGTTCTTTTCCTTTAACCTGAACACTTTTCTGCTTCGTAAAATAAATTAGAAGGTTTATCAAAATAGATGCCATGAGTCACCAGACTTCATTATATTATATTATATTACTATTATATATTATAATATATATATATATATTATATATATATATATCATAATTATATATATGTATATATATATATAATCCATTATATATATAAATATATAGTAATATATATAATATATATATATTATATATATATCACTATACTATATATTATTATATGATAGTATATAATTATATATATAATATATATATATTGTAGTATTACTATATTATATATATATATTATATATATATATTATACTATGTAGTGAACTATATGATTATATATGTATATATATTATATATATATATTATATATATATAATATTAATATATATATTATATATATATATATATATATATATATATATATATATATATAAAATAATATATATATTATATTATATTATATTATGTTGTATTAGAACATATATTGTACTCTAGTATATATATACTTTATTAGTATATATATAAACTGTTATATATTATTAGTAATTATATATATACCTATAGTTATATATATATATATACTTTAGTAGACATTTATATATATATATGTTATATATATAATTATAGTTATATAATATATTATATATTATAATTTAAATATATATATATATCATACTATATAGTATATATATATATATCTGGTGCTCTGTGTAATCAGGCAATTTCGAATTAGGACTAAGGGTTTCGTCTATCGTGGAATTCTTAGACTCGTGGACCTCAGTCATTATTTATCCAGCTTATTGATTATTCTCAAATTATTTCGTCTATATCCTTCAAGATGTGATGGTCTACGATATTTAGTTTGATCAACTCTCCTGCGCTTATTGATTATTCTCAAATTCTTTCGTCTATATCCTTCAAGATGTGATGGTCTACGATATTTCGTTTGATCAACTCTCCTGCGCTTATTGATTATTCTCAAATTCTTTCTTCTATATCCTTCAAGATGTGATGATCTACGATATTTCGTTTGATCGACTCTCCTGCGCTTATTGATTATTCTCAAATTCTTTCGTCTATATCCTTCAAGATGTGATGGTCTACGATATTTCGTTTGATCAACTCTCCTGCGCTTATTGATTATTCTCAAATTCTTTCGTCTATATCCTTTAAGATGTGATGGTCTACGATATTTCGTTTTATCAACTCTCCTGCTATTATTGATTATTCTCAAATTCTTTCGTCTATATCCTCCAAGATGTGATGGTCTACGATATTTCGTTTGATCAATTCTCCTGCGCTTATTGATTATTCTCAAATTCTTTCTTCTATATTCTTTAAGATGTGATGGTCTACGATATTTCGTTTTATCAACTCTCCTGCTATTATTGATTATTCTCAAATTCTTTCGTATATATCCTTTAAGATGTGATGGTCTACGATATTTCGTTTGATCAACTCTCCTGCTATTATTGATTATTCTCAAATTCTTTCGTCTATATCCTTTAAGATGTGATGGTCTACGATATTTCGTTTTATCAACTCTCCTGCGCTTATTGATTGTTCTGAAATTCTTTCGTCTATATCCTTCAAGATGTGATGGTCTACGATATTTCGTTTGATCAACTCTCCTGCGCTTATTGATTATTCTCAAATTCTTTCGTCTATATCCTTCAAGATGTGATGGTCTACGATATTTCGTTTGATCAACTCTCCTGCGCTTATTGATTATTCTCAAATTCTTTCGTCTATATCCTTCAAGATGTGATGGTCTACGATATTTCGTTTGATCAACTCTCCTGCGCTTATTGATTATTCTCAAATTCTTTCGTCTATATCCTTCAAGATGTGATGGTACTACGATATTTCGTTTGAGAACTTTCTCCTGCTTTATTAGTCTCTGATTTTATTCTCAAATTCTTTCGACTATATCCTTTAAGATGTGGTTCGAACATGATGTCTTACGATTAATTTGCTGTCCGTTATTCAAACTCTCCGGTCTGCTGATATATTGATTATATGGTTATTCTCAAATCTCTTTTTCTGGATCTAACTATCCTTTTGTCCCTAGAGTTACGGACATTTTGAGTGGTCTTCAGTTTCCAGTTTGAATGCAACTCTCCTCTCGAACTTGATTATTATTCTCTCAATCTCTGTTCTTTTCTATCGGTTTCAAGAGTTGATCAGTTTGCGGGTCTACGATACTTTGTTTGATCAACTCCCGTGATATATTCGATATAGTTATGTTATTTCTCACCTTCCTTTCGTCTATAGCTTTAAGGGAATGTCAATGTGATGTTGTCAAACGTTTATTTCGTTTTTGAATTGACTAACTCTTCCTGGCTATACCTGTGATCTCCGTGATTCTCAAAATTCTTTCGTCTTTAGTATCCTTTAAGCATTTGTGTTGGTCCCTTACGATAATTAGCTTTAGTTATTCAAGCTGCTCCTTTGCGCTTATTGATCCTATTCTGATTAACTCTCTTGATCAGCTCATTAATATCCTTAGGATGCATATTGATGTTGAGTCTACGATGATTTTCGTCGTTCGGAATTTGGATGCAACTCTTTGTCCTGCTGCTTATTATTGATTACTTTTTCTTTAGAATTTCTCTGTTTCTCTGAAAATTCTGGTACTTATCCTTGATTCAAGACTATTTGTTGTCCGTCATCGGTTGTACTACCAGGATATTTCGGTTGATCCTCTTAATTCTCCTGCTATTATTTGGAACTAAATATTCTTCAAGATTCTCTTCGCCGTTCGTCTGAATATCTATTTATTAGGAGATCTTTTTGAAATATTGTGCCTATTCGAGATCTATCGATATTTTCGGTGGCCTTTGTAATAACAACTCTCCTTGCGCTTATCGATTATATCTTATGTCAACCATGTCTTTCGGATTCTCTCTATATCCTCTCAAGATGTGGTCTTATTGGCTCTACGATATTTCGTTTTGATTGATCAATCTCTCCTGCGTTCTCTGTTACTGTGTATCTCAATTCTTTCGTCTAGTATCTCGAATCATATGTGTTGCAACTATTTGTACCCCTCGGTGTCTACGATATTTCGTGACATTGTCAATCTCTCCTGGCTATCCGATTTCAATTATTCTTCATGATATCTTACGTCTTATTCTTTTAAGGTCCGTTGTGTCATGGTCTAGACAATAATTTTTCGTTTCGTTCTGTTTATTTGAACAAACTCTCCTGCACGTATCTTTGATTTGATCCTGTATTTCTAACAAATTTATTTCGTTACGCTCTTTATAATAAATCTCCTTGCTTTTTATGTTCGAAAGAATGCATTGTTTAGTCGCTTTCTTGAAACCTGGTATGATTTCGTAGTTCGGACATTGTTTCAACGTCCCTCTTTTCGATGCCGACTTTAATTTGTAGTTATTCTCAAATTCTTTCGTTCTATATCCTTTAAGATGTCCCGCTTATGTCCGGAAATTTTCGATACGTCGGTATTATGTACAACGTTTCAGTCAATATCTCTTCTCTGCTATTATGATGTATTGGCTGACACATATTTCTTTTCGGTTCTTGAACTGTTTGTCCCCGTTCGGACATTCTTATGATCCTGGTTTAGACTTTGTGTTGAACTAATTTGTCTGTGTTCTGGTACAATTTTAGGTTCTTTTTGATCAACTACTCCTGCGCTTATTTTGAATACATTCATCAATGATTTCTTTCTTCTATACCTCCGTCTACCAGATGTGGAAGATATTTGATCACGATATTTCTGTTTTTTGAAAATATGCTAGATTTCTGACTCTAATCCGTGCCTGCTCCTGATTAATTATTCTATCAAATCTCGTCTCTATACCGGTGTTCATTTGATGTTGTTGAATGAGCTCTTATCGTATATTCGTACATTGATCCAGCCTCTGCTATTCAGCATTATTCTCAAATTCTTTCGTCTATATCCTTTAAGATTGTGACGGTCTACAATATTTCGTTTATTCAACTTCTCCTGCGCTTATTGATTGTTCTGAAATTCTTTCGTCATATCCTTCAAGATGTGGATGTCACGATATTTAGTTGATCAACTCTCCTGCGCTGATTCGATTATTCTCAAATTCTTTCGTCTATATCCTTCAAGATGTGATGGTCTACGATATTTCGTTTGATCAACTCTCCTAGGGATTTTCGTTTATTCAATTCTTCTCGTCTATATCCTTCAAGATGTGATGGTCTACGGATATTTCGTTTGATCAACTCTCCTGCGCTTATTGATTATTCTCAAATTCTTTCGTCTATATCCTTTAAGATGTGATGGTCTACGATATTTCGTTTGATCAACTCTCCTGCGCTTATTGATTATTCTCAAATTCTTTCGTCTATATCCTTCAAGATGTGATGGTCTACGATATTTCGTTTGATCAACTCTCCTGCGCTTATTGATTATTCTCAAATTCTTTCGTCTATATCCTTCAAGATGTGATGGTCTACGATATTTCGTTTGATCAACTCTCCTGCGCTTATTGATTATTCTCAAATTCTTTCGTCTATATCCTTTAAGATGTGATGGTCTACGATATTTCGTTTTATCAACTCTCCTGCTATTATTGATTATTCTCAAATTCTTTCGTCTATATCCTTTAAGATGTGATGGTCTACGATATTTCGTTTGATCAACTCTCCTGCGCTTATTGATTATTCTCAAATTCTTTCGTCTATATCCTTTAAGATGTGATGGTCTACGATATTTCGTTTTATCAACTCTCCTGCTATTATTGATTATTCTCAAATTCTTTCGTCTATATCCTTTAAGATGTGATGGTCCACGATATTTAGTTTGATCAACTCTCCTGCGCTTATTGATTATTCTCAAATTCTTTCGTCTATATCCTTCAAGATGTGATGGTCTACGATATTTCGTTTGATCAACTCTCCTGCGCTTATTGATTATTCTCAAATTCTTTCGTCTATATCCTTCAAGATGTGATGGTCTACGATATTTCGTTTGATCAACTCTCCTGCGCTTATTGATTATTCTCAAATTCTTTCGTCTATATCCTTTAAGATGTGATGGTCTACGATATTTCGTTTTATCAACTCTCCTGCTATTATTGATTATTCTCAAATTCTTTCGTCTATATCCTTTAAGATGTGATGGTCTACGATATTTCGTTTTATCAACTCTCTGCGCTTATTGATTATTCTCAAATTCTTTCGTCTATATCCTTCAAGATGTGATGGTCTACGATATTTCGTTTGATCAACTCTCCTGCGCTTATTGATTATTCTCAAATTCTTTCGTCTATATCCTTCAAGATGTGATGGTCTACGATATTTCGTTTGATCAACTCTCCTGCGCTTATTGATTATTCTCAAATTCTTTCGTCTATATCCTTCAAGATGTGATGGTCTACGATATTTCGTTTGATCAACTCTCCTGCGCTTATTGATTATTCTCAAATTCTTTCGTCTATATCCTTTAAGATGTGATGGTCTACGATATTTCGTTTTATCAACTCTCCTGCTATTATTGATTATTCTCAAATTCTTTCGTCTATATCCTTTAAGATGTGATGGTCTACGATATTTCGTTTGATCAACTCTCCTGCGCTTATTGATTATTCTCAAATTCTTTCGTCTATATCCTTTAAGATGTGATGGTCTACGATATTTCGTTTTATCAACTCTCCTGCTATTATTGATTATTCTCAAATTCTTTCGTCTATATCCTTTAAGATGTGATGGTCTACGATATTTCGTTTTATCAACTCTCCTGCTATTATTGATTATTCTCAAATTCTTTCGTCTATATCCTTTAAGATGTGATGGTCCACGATATTTAGTTTGATCAACTCTCCTGCGCTTATTGATTATTCTCAAATTCTTTCGTCTATATCCTTCAAGATGTGATGGTCTACGATATTTCGTTTGATCAACTCTCCTGCGCTTATTGATTATTCTCAAATTCTTTCGTCTATATCCTTCAAGATGTGATGGTCTACGATATTTCGTTTTATCAACTCTCCTGCTATTATTGATTATTCTCAAATTCTTTCGTCTATATCCTTTAAGATGTGATGGTCTACGATA
>JABUQX010101144.1:0-2500 GCA_015478945.1 Trachelipus rathkii | reverse complement strand
TTTTTTGAACTATATTTAATACTAGTTTCGGATCTACAATTTGCGTATCTTTTTTGAAAACTATACTTTACTGGTATTCCGTTCGGACATTTGTGATTTTTCTTGTAATATATAAATATAACTTATTATTGATCTCCATACTACCGTATAGACATTTTGGTCTTTTGATAATCATGTTGTCTCAGTATCTATGGACATTGTTGTCATTTTATTAGATAACTATTGTCTCCGTTTCTGCGACATTTATTGGTGTACTATTTAGAATCATATATTGTTACCGTTATACTCGGTAACTATAATTATTAGGGTCTTATTTTTTGAAACTATATTTTGTCTGAGTTTATACGGACATATTTAGGTTACTCATTAGTTATTGATAATATATTTGTCCGTTCTAGGTAAACATTATTATAGGTCTTATGATAACTATTTGCTACGTGTATAGTGGATTGGGTTTTTTGATATAATATCTGTTGTCCGTATTTCTCTAGGAAATTTGAGATACTATTTAGTATAACTATTATAAATTGTTCCGTTATATTTAGGACATTTATTTGGTTACTTATTTAGATTATAATATATTTATGTCCGTTCGGACCATTTTTCATACTTTTGAACTATATTTTGGTCCGTTGTCGGACATTTGATTCTTTTTTGAATCATATTTGGTCCTTTACCGGTAATACATATATTGGTCTTTTTGAACTATTTGTCCTCAGTTCGGATACTATTTTGGTCTTTATTTGAAAACTATTTGGTCCGTTCAGGATAATTTGGGTCTCATTATTTTTGAACGTTATTTGTTCGTAATTCGGTAATATACATTATTTGGTCTTTTATAGAAATATACTAATCGTATTTAGTCCGTTCGGTGACATATTTTGGTCTTTTTGAAAATATTTGTCTGTTTCAGAAAAATATTTATGATACCTTTGAACTGGTTGTTACTCACTGATATTCTCAGATATTAATTTTGAGTACTTTTTGAACATGTGAGTGATTTTAGTCCTTGATGTATCAGGGTAGTACATATTTGAGGTACTTTTTTATTTATTAAACTGTGGTTGTGAACTGTTCGGACATATTTGTAGTCTTTTTGATTATACTATTTTGTCCTGTTCTAAAATTTATGATCTTTTGAACTATTTGTCCGTTAGGACATTTGGTCTTTTTAACTATTTGTCCGTTCGGACTTTTGGTCTTTTTTTTGAAATATTTGTCCGTTCGTACATTTGGTCTTTTTTTTGTTATGTAATATTATAACTATTTAGTCTCCTATTCGGACATATATTTAGTATAATATTTTGTATAAACTATTAGTCTCAGTTCGGACATTTTGGTTCTTTATTGATAATACTCTATTTGTCCGTTTCGTACATTTGCCGTCTTTTAGTTTATTGAACTATTTGCGTTTATCGAGACATTTGTTCTATTTTTGAAACTATATTTGTCCGTTTCGCGATACATTTTGGTTACTTTTTGATATATAAACTATTTGTCTGTTCGGTAACATTTCGGTATCTTTTTGATATACTATTATTGTCTATTATACTCAGTTCTGAGATACATTTGGTATTCATTTTGATACTATTATTATGTACTCAGGACTATGATGTCGGACATTTTATCTTTTTATATATTGATATAATAACGTATTTGTCCGTTCGGACATTTAGTTCATTTGAATACTTATTTTCCTCAGTTCAGAAATTATGACGTCTATTTTGAATACTCGTTTGGTCTCGTTTATCGAGACAATTATGGTCTTATTTTTTAGATATCATATTTGTCCGCTCGGACTATTATATGGTCTTTATTGATACTATTTAGTCTCTCAACGTTATCGGAATTTGGTTCTTTTTGAATTATTATGTCTTTTCTGGAAAATTTGGTCTTTTTTGAAACTGTTTGTCCTAGTTATCGGACATTTGTAGTCTTTATTGAACTTGTTTTGTCTCACATATAGTTACTAGGATACATGAATCGGTCTTTTTGTGAAACTATTATGTCCGTTTCCGATAATTGGTCTTTTTGGACTGTATTTTTATTTCGGACATATATTGGTCTATGTTGGAACTCTGTCCTAATGTATCGAGAATACATTATATTATTATGTCTTTTGAAAATATTTAATTTAGTTCCTCGTTCCTGAAAATTTTGGTCTTTTTGATATATACTTATTATGTTCCGTTATCGCGACATTTGGTTCTTCTTTGAACTATTTATTTGACTACCGTATCGTATATAACCATTCTTGGTACTTATATTGATACTATTTATCTCCAATTGTCGTCGCTCTCGGAAATTTGGTCTTTGTCAATGATCATATATTAATGTTACGTTTTTCGGAATATTTTAGGTCTTTTTTTGAATCTATTTGTCTACATACGTATTGGATCATTTATGGTCTTTATTATGATAACTTATTTTGTACCGTTCGTAGACATTTGGTACTATTTATTTGAGAATCATATTTGATCTCCGATTCTAGCTATGAACA
>JABUQX010101143.1:0-16501 GCA_015478945.1 Trachelipus rathkii | reverse complement strand
ACGTGGGACATATTTATTTATACAAGGATAATAAGTAGACTATTTAGTTTTATGAACGAAGTAGTAACAAATAATTAAGAAAGTATACTATTACGTATAGATCACTAATTTAAATATTATATCCTTATACAAATTAATAATTTATAATTACAAGGAATTATTGCATAATTTTTCTACTAAAGAGGATTCTATACTAGTAAAGATATTAAAATAATTTATAAGTTACGAAAAATATTAAATTAATGTGAGATTATGGTTTATTAGATTCAATTATATATATAATATTTAAGATTTTTGGTTACCTTTTTTTCTTTATTTATCTTTATCTTTTTACATTAAGAAGAAAGATGATAGGAAAAGAAGACATCAATCTGAAATACTATGCAACTATCAGCTAATTTATTATTTTCGTTATATTTATTATATAAAGTTATTTTAATTATTAACTTATATTGTTACTTATATTATATTTAATGTTAATAATTTAGGTAATTATTAATTTATATAGAGTCTATTATAATTATATTTTTGTATACTTTTCGTTATTACTTAAAATAAGATAGTCATATCGCTTGATAATAATTATGTCACCACGCGTATGAAGTTACGGACAGTATAGCTTAATATTAAAAATCAATTCAGAAGGTTACATAATTTGATATTATTTGTATTTTTAATTGTACAATATATTGTTACTTATGAAAAAATTTATGGAATTTGTTAGTCGGAAAGTACTCGCTTAATTTAAGAAAACTTTCTATAGCAAAATATAATTAAAATCTAATATAATTATAAACATAATTATAATTAAATTTAAATTAAATAATAAATATAACTTTAATATCAGTTATTTAATACTCATAATGGAGTTTATAATATTATAAAAAATTATATAATTATATTCTATGAAAAATAATAATATCAAATAATTTAATATAAATCATAGCAAACCCCGTGAACTTTACCATTAATTAACTTTGAATTATGGATGTAGTTTAATGTTTTAAGAATATCGTCCGGTATAAGAATATGGTGCGTTTACTCTTTTCATCATCTCTATATTTCTTATATTATCTTCTAAATGCCAAAAATAGCCCTAGCAAGAATGAATTTCTTTTTATATTTTTAAGCTTTAATATTCGGAGGAATTTCCGATCTCCCACAACATTTTAATATTAATTACCTCTCAGAACTCAGGGACGGGGACCCAACTTAATGCACCCCACCAACCTCTTTCTCCACACTCCGACCTGATAAAGAGAATCATCTCTCGCGTTCTATACATTGGCTATTATTTATCTTCCATTCACGTCATTCGACCAATTCATACATATAGAATCTCTCTGAAACATTCAATTTCCCCCAGTCTCAGCGTTCCTTCATCAATATTCAGCCCAGCATTCTCTTTACACACTTACTTTCTTTTCTTCACTGATACACATTCTTTCAGTCTTAACAGCCCAAATTATTTCCTTTCCCACAGGTTGCTTTTAAGCTCTCGTTGTCTAAATCTACTATCTTCTTCTTTTACATCTCACTCCCACCCCCAAATTCCTTGATTTTACGGTCCATTGTGTTTCATTTGATGTATCTTAGTCCGGTTCTGCATTTTCTTCTTCTGTTGGGAAGCGTGTTCTCATTCATTTGTCATCCTACTCACGTCTTTCTGTGTAATCGCGTTGTGGCTCTCATCACTTCATCTCCTCGGGTTATCGCTGTAAGAAATTTCTTTCCAGTTTTAATCTCTATGGATTAACTTTGTTTGATTATCCCTTTTTTTATTTATGATTTCCTATATTTGTTTTTTCCTTTTAATTTTGTCCAATTAAATATACTGTCATTAATTTTTCACTGTCAAACAAGGTGACTATTAACTTGGTCCTACTATTGTCCTATCCAAAAAACTGTTCTCCTTTATAAGAAGTTTCATTGCGTTCTGGAATTTGCATTCTCTAAGGTCTATGACTTGAATAAAAGCACATTAGGTATAATCGTTAAAGAACACTCCTTCCATTCTTGTTCTGAGTCCTTTCATTTCATTCTTATAAGGTTAAGAATGCTTTCTTTAGCCTGTGGTTGGAGATTAATTGTATACATCTTGGTATCAAGTAAGGCTGGGTAGAGTCGGTTAAATTTTAACATCCCTCAATCTCATTTCTCTGTTTGGCTCAAAATATTACTGACTTCAATGCTTGTGGAACACTCATTTGCATTCAAATTGGTCACAGTTTTGATTCAAGGTGTCCCATGGGTCTCGTCATTTAAATTTTTTGCTTCATATTATCTTCAACATTATTTTATTATAAAATCTTTATCAAATCTCGACATATAAATACGTCTGGCAACATACTCAAGTCAAAGGTTCTGTTTCGTCTTATTGATATCTATCGGTATCTTTAATGTATACTGTCTGGGATGCGGTAATGGCGGATGGTTACCTGGCATAAACTAATATATACTATAATATATTTAGTATACGTATAAGTATATATATATATATAGTATATATATAACTATATATATATAATATATATATCGATGACCTATATATATACTCTATATAATATATATATATATATATATATATATTATGATTATAGTAATATATATATAACTATATATTATATCTTATCCATATATATATATATGAGACCTGGTGTGTTTGTTATGGGAAGAATGGGTCATTTTTGGGGGGAATTTTTAAAAAAATACATTTAAAATCTAAATATTTGGTTGATGAATTAATAAATAGCATCTATAGCAACTTTAGATGCTAAATTAATGCATGGCACATGGAAGCGGTAAATGAATGCATAGTTTACAGGAGCTTCCCTCCCCGTGCCCCCCGACCCGTGAGTGCTGTGAAAATAATAAAAAATCTGTCTTTATTCTTAGTAACAAAAGTATATATATAGCCAGATATACAGTATAGCTAATTGAAGCATCTGGCAGCATTAGTCATGAAGTATGAAAAATTTTGCTGAAACATTTTCAGGCTCATTTCTCAAATTCTATTTTTAAAACTTAATTCACCTCAATTCCTTAATTTAAAAACTATTTCTAATACATCGTTTCAAATATATGTCAAGAATCGAGCTGGTGTCTAATAAACAATTCGAATAATTTCGTCCATAGTTATAGAATATGATCTTGGAGAACTACTTTTCATATAATCAATTTAGTGATTCAGAAGTTCTAGCCACAATAATCAATATTTCATTTGTCATAACTATTATTAAAAAAAAAAAAAAATAAAAAAAAAAAAAAAAAACAAAAAAAAAAAATAAAAAAAACATTCCCATAACAAGCATGGCCTGATAACACCAAAAATGTACGAATAAAGTCCGATGTTTTCGTACGTACCAAAAAAGTTGATGGACGCTATACCGTTACATCGTACTTTTTTAAAGTGTGGCGATACCGGTAACGGTACAAAAAAGTATCGCCCGATACATGTACCGGGTACATTTTCATATATACACATATATAATAACTATATATATATAATATATATATATATATATGATATATATATATATACTACATAGTATATTATATATATATACTACTATATATAATATATATATATATGATATATAGTATATATAGTATATATATATATATATATATATTATATATTATATATATTATATATATACACATAACATAATATGTATAAATAAATTATATATATGATATAATAAATATTATATTATAAATAAATAAAAATAATATATAGATATTATTATATATAATATAATTATATATATATATATATATATATATATCTCTCCGTCTCTCTGATCTCGTCTCTATATATCACTAATATTATATTAATATTATATATAGTATATATTATATCATATATATTACTATATCTATATATATTATATAATATATACTATATATATATTATATATATATATATATTATATATATATTATATCTCTTACATTCTATATATAATAATATATGAACATTATATAATAATATATAGTATATACTATAATTATATATATATAGAGTGAGTAAATATATATATAATTAATATATATATTATATATATATATATATATATATATATATATATTATCATCTATGCTCTTATATATATATCATCTATCTATCTATATATAATATATATATATACTATTAATATATATATATATACTTCATATAATATTATTACGAAAAAGTATTTATTTATAAAAAATATAATAATTATATATTATTAAAAAACTTAAAATTAATAAAAAATAATTAAATTCAAATAAACTAAATATAGATTAATATATATCCATAAGAATCTAAATATATATATATATATATAATATAATATATATATACTATATATAATAATATATATATAACTAATATATATACTATATTAATATATATACTATTATATCTAGATATATATATACACTTTATATTATATAATACATACTATAAATACTATATTACTATATATAATATATTTATATATATAATATTATATTATAATATAATACTATTATAATATATACATAACTATACTAATAATATATATATATACTTTATACTCAGATATATGATCTACAGTATTATCTATATATATATATATATATATAACCATAAATATCTATAAATAATTAATAAGTAATATATATATATTACTATATTATAATATATAATATATATTAATAAATATATGATATTATATATATATTATTATATACTATAATAAATATATATACATACTCTATATATAAACAATAATTACATATTATTATTATTATCTTATATATACATTATTACAGTACTTATAGATATATTATACTAGTTAAGATATATATATATTCTATATAATACTATATAATATATATACTATATAATTATATATATCTATAATATATATAATATAGATTATATATATATTATATATAATATATTATATATATAGAATATATATAATAATATATATCGAATATGTTTTTCATTAATACTAGTATATGATTATAGTTATATATATATATAGTAACTATATAATGAGTCAGAGATATTTTTACTCCATCTAAGCGGATAGAAGCACCACGACTGACCGCAATTGTGAAATGAGCTTTTCGAATGTAAATCTCAGTACTCCATCAACCAAAAAAAGGAACTTTCAATCTATCTATAAAGCTCTTCCGTCTTTTCTACTTCCATATACTTGTTGAGTAAACTCAAAAGGCCAGCCCCCATTATATATACAAGGAAAGTATCCTCTCCAAAATTTCTAAAAGTTATTTAGTTACTACTTAATAACAGGTCTGAATCGTTAAATATTTTATCATATGTTTTGTAAAATATTTAAATTTGAAAATTTATTTAAAATTTTGTGAAATTTATTCATTTAATAATATTTAAATATTTTTATTATGCTTTATGTTGTTATGCTTTAATCGTTCCCTTAATTTTGACAATAAACTATAAAATATTTTTTTGTGTAGTCAATAGGACTAAAGGTTTTTATTTGTAAAAGCCTCTTTTAATAAAAATACCTATTAATTTAAAATGATTCTCTTTGTTTTACGCAAGATACTCGTCTATATTTTCTTACCTATTGAGTGATTTGTTATTGATTAAATCATTGATTGATTGGCTTTGCTAATTAGATTTTAACATTTACGTTTGTTTTCACTCAGACGGTATTCTCTAGAGCCAAGCTTCCACCAAAAAACTAAGAATCCTTAAAGCGATTTTAACATGTATTTTCTTGAAAATCTCTTTTAAGCGAGATATGAACCATCAGATTTTCATGAACGGTTCTTACCTCTGATTCTCTCTCTCTCTCTTCATCACTTTATGCTTTCTATATCTCCTTTTCTACATGGGTCATCTTAAAATTATCTAGCAGAACCAGTACGAACCGCATTATTTCTAGCTGGATCCAGTCGTATTCCATACCTTTTCCTGCACTGTCATTTTTCCTACACTGCATCATCGTAAATTTACACTGTGTCAAACTGGAATTATTCAACAAACCTAGTAGAATGCTTTATTTCCGGTAATCCAGTTGTACTTTTAATCATTCTACAAAAATTCCATTCGTAATGTTCAATTAAGGTTGACGAATTGTAATTTTAATCTACCTCACCATAACACGTATCGAACGTCCGCAATATCATGAACTAACTTCCGCATGCTCGTAAGTAATATATATATATATATATATTATTATAATACATCTATTACTATTATATATATAATATATTAACTATAATTGTATTATAATAATAGTATATATATATATTATATATATATATAACTAATATAGTATATATATATATATAGTATGTATACTATATAATATTTCGTTATTATATTATTATATTTATATCTACTATATATTTAATATAATATAATATATTACTATATTATAAAAGACTATAAATTATATATATTATATATAAAATATTACTATATTATATATATTATATATCATGCGTGGCTCGCTCTTAAAATATCATTGTAGTGTGCATTTTTACATTCTACTTCACAAACAAACAAATATAAATATATATATATTAATAGTAATATATTACTATATATAACTATAACGTTATATTCTATATATCTAATATATAGGTATATATTTATATATATCACGTATATATATAATTATTAGTATGTTTGTTTGTGTGTGTGTGTGTGTGTGTGTTTCAAAAAAAGAGAGCATTGATGACCGTAAAGCATCTAATGCAGAAAAAAAAATTACATTATTTAAATAGTCAACTACCTTACAATTTTATTTAAAATAAAGTCTGAGTATAACATATCAAGCAAATTATCAATCAACGTTTATTATTAAATCTTGTAATGCCCCAATAAAATAAGGCTTTCTCGATAAAGCATTGCTAATTGCGAAAGTATTTCTTGCCATGGTTTTCTAAGAATTTCGTTTTAGAAACCTTTTAAATAGGCTGACTTGAAGAGTGCTCTGCTTTGACGTTGTCATCGGAAACTTAATGTCAAAACTTTTAATCTCTACTAAAACTAAATGACAGTGTTTGGTTTAAATAATTATGAGAGAATATTTTCCCAAACTCTTCTTCGTGTTTGGAGCAGTAATGATCCATATTCGTTTTAAGTCTTATATCAATGCAAGTCGAAACTTACAGGTTACCATTACATTTCTCAGGTAGATGGAATCATACTGGCACTAACTACATTTTTCGCAGAAAATAACTTGGCAACAAATTTTAAGTATTGAATACACTATCTTATCTGCAAATAAATTGACAATTATGGCTCTGAAAGTTTTAGTAAACGTAGGTAAGAGCAGGGTTATGATTGTGAGTTGAAGACAGTCCCGTCGAGGTTATGTAGATCGTGGCCAACTGACACAAGTTCTGAGTTTATAAATATTATAGGATATATGTTGATGAAAAGGGAACGGATATGGAGAGTGTAAGTAATGAAGCAGTTGTAATGATAAAATCTAAAGTTGTTGGAATTAAATCTTGGGATTGGCACCACTAAGTCTAAAGCTTTAGGTCTTACCTAGTATTTGGGTACCTGTGTACATACATGTGAAACTATGTCTAATATAGGTATAGACTAAAGTACAATGAGTCGGAATGACCAATCTCAGGGGCGTGTTAGGTGGGAGAATAATTGATAAAATGAAGAAGAACGCATGTTGGTGGTTGTGTGGTGAAAAGAAAGGGAAAATGAGAAAAAGGAAAACGAGAGTACATTGACATGGTTTGTCATGTGAAAGGATGGATATATTCGTCTGTCAAGATCGTTATAGTGTTGAGTGTTGGGAATCGACCAGCTGGTGAGACCGGTGCGCGAAGAAAAAGTGGATGATTAGTAAAGAATGCTGTAGAGAGATTGTGAGTTTGCGCAGAGGCGATATAATGGTGTCATATAGAAGTGAATTGCGGGTTTTGTAAGGGGTATGAGTTGCTGGTTAGCCGGGATGAACCCACATTGACGAGATCCACAGTGAGGTCCCGTCGCAGTCCCGTGAAGCTAGGTTGAAATTTCTGACTGCGACGGCTCTCACTAATCGAGGTATGAGAGGGGGCGTAAGGCTGGCTGCTCCTTTTTTCGACTTACGTATATTCTCTACAGTTTATTTTGTGTTTTGCGTTTTTTTCTTTTTTTTTCTTTTTTACTGTTCTTCCGCGTGTGGCACACACTTACACCCAATATATTGTATACAGAGATAAAATAATAATAATAATAATAATAATAAAAAAATGTTAACAATATAATAAAGTAAGTAAAATCACACTAATAATAATAATGTATAATGACTGCAGTGTAACATATTTGAAAATGAAATAATAAAAGTTATTTATAAATACTAATTTATAAATAATAATAAATAACAATAAATATAATAATAATAATAATTATAATAATAATATAATAATAATACACTAAATAAAATAAATACATAATAATATATAATAATGAATAATAATAAAATAATAATGGTGATTTACAGTGGTTTCTACAAATAAGAAAACACAAAACTGTAATATTACAAAAATTAACTTCGCATAGTACGATTGTGAAACAAATTGTATTAATATTTTTAGTTGCTTATTTATAATATACTATATGTTATCTGCAACTGCTTTGTGATTTCGAGATATTCTCCATTTATTAATTTAGCTTTGTATTTATTATTAACTAAATATATATATTTATCAAAAACACATCAATCAACTTTTAAAATCAAAAGTTCATCAGTAACATCACTGAAAAATATCTCATACACTACATTTATACTGCAAAACAGATTACATTTAAAGTTAATTTTTACAATATTACAATTTTTTAATGGTGTGTAGAATTGAACAAAATTTATGAAACTTTTGGCTGATATAATACATTAATTACTAAACATTGGTATATATGTCATTTTTGTAAAAAGGCATCCTTACAATATAATTACAATTTTTACAATTTTTTATCATCTTTTTATTATTTTTTACACAATTTTATGTAAAGCAACAGCTCTTTTGAATTTATCGTCTTGAAATGTACCCTGTTTCTGTCGCGTGATACCCTAATGATCCCAACAGTAGTCGGCCAGCATAGTCTGATTCCATCTACCTTGATATTTCTTCTCCATCTTCTCTATGTCTTGATCAACCTCTCACCGGTTCATCGCTGACGCGTCCTAAATTTTCAGGGAAAAGTCGAGGTGAGAGGTGAATGAAAAGTGATTTTAATGGTACATGTTACAGGCTTGAGCTTTGTATGTCCTGATCAGTAAATCTATCACAATGGTGTTGTAACGTGCCTGTGTAAGACCAAAGAAGTTTTACTACCATATGGAATGCAGACCAGGGCAGCTAATCTGTTCCTCGTTGAACATCAGCAAATTTCATCTTTCAAGCAATCTTCCTCGAATTTTTTTTCTTTTTTTGATCCAGCAACAATCCCTTCCTTAATTTAAGAATCACTAATTCGAAGGAATTTCTGCACAATGTATTAATCCTTTGCCTTCATTGTGAAGCGTTTTAATAAAATCTTGATAAAATCAAGAATTTATTGAACGAGGAGGTAAACTATCATCTCATTAGATCATACTTGCTTAATATTTTTTTCTCCGTGATTGAAATTTCACCCGAGTGGCCAAACCTTTCTTTTAATGTCATCCATTCCTTTATTCCGCCTGTCCCATTCCACATACACAGCATGATACTTGTATATCACCCATTGCAAGTCCTAACATAAACTCCAATAACTTTAAATCACCGCAAATTTCCCCACTTGTATTTCCGACTGAATGTACTCCCAAAAGAAAAATCCATGCTTCATATGGATTCTTCATGTGTTAGCGTGGCATGTGCAACTGGAATATCGATGGTGATTGCTACCTACTGTCAGTATACAGCCTTTAAACTTAAGATTGATGCATCAACAAACAGTCTCCACTCCTTCTGACTTGTGTTCGTGGCCAAGGGCTTGCATAAATCCATCAATATTGCTGCAGTAACTGTGCTAAAGTCAGTCATTCAAAATATTGCAGGAAGTTCTTATGATGATCACGAAAAGTAACAGAGTACCTGAGAGAGAGAGAGAGAGAGTGCAGCCTGTAAATCGAGAGCAGCAATTCAGATTTTTCTTAGAAAGATCCAAGTCTCAGCAAGAATCACATTACATTCGTTTGATGATATCGTGAGGTCATCTTGATATGTTACGGTTCGTAGTCTAGCATCAGGTTGTAATCGTCCACATTCATTCCTCAATCGTCGCTAAGCGGTTCTGGTGTTTTGGAATAGGCCAAACGCTCATTATTGACTGCCTCTTGCAGAGTTAAAGAATTTGGGTACGCTATGTTTCTACTATTTGCCTTCTTTCAACCCGATACATTTGTCAATACAAAAGTATCAATCACTTACATGATCTACTTGAACTCTCTCTAAACCATAGGAACTGCAAAAGGCATGCATCTGTTTTCTCCATTTAACCAACACCTAAGTAATACAGCACAAGTACCTAATCAGTGTATAGGCACTGCGGAATGGCAGTACCCCTTATTTTCACTCAATATATCGAGTCATAAGCATATTTATCATGAGGAGTGACTCAATGTCTTTTCTGTGATTTTCAAAGTGATCCTCACCAGATTAAAAACAAGTGAGAGTCAGGTGAATTTATCTACACTCTCCCTCTTGTTGCGTATTACTCCTTAGCAATTTCAATCAATAAACATTAAAAAGCACGATTGTATGTATAATATTTAATTTAACACAACAAACAAAAGGATGATTAACCGTCTTCCGTAGATCGCTTTCAACCTACTGTCGGTATACCGCTTCAACGGATATTTCGGGATTTTCCGACGTCAATACTTCCCTAAGCGCATCTTGCGGCTGCCTTCATTCCTGTTTGAAACTACGTCCGATTCACGTCAGGCTATGCTAATTATGCAAATAAAATCTTCGTGTTTCTCAATGTTTTTGATCTTTGTTATGTATAGTCCAAATATTTTACCCATTATTATTTCGTAACAAAAATATTAGCAGTCATAATAAAAATTAACAAAATTCTCAAAATCTGAGGTCTACGCTCTAAATTTTATGCTAGGATTATATCAACGTAAATATTAAAAAGAAAATCCATATATTTTATGGTGAGCATGAAAATCTGTAAATAAGTGAAATATATATAATATTATATAATATTATATATATATATGTAATATACTATATATATATATATATATATATATATTATATATAATATAATATTTATATAGTCATATATATATAATAATATATATATCTATATAATATACAAATATATAAGTTATATATATCATAATATAATATATAAATATTATATATTATATCATATAATATCATATATACTATAGTGAGTGATTATCTGATTAATACGGGTACTGGTATGTGGAGGATATATATATTTACTATTATATATAGATATTAATCTAGTACTTATTATAGTAGTAATATACAGTCAAAAAAAGGTCTCCGCTATGATCATATCTTCCCTTTTTTTCCCCAAGAAAAAAAATCAAAAACCAAAAGCCAAATCCAATGAAAGGGTAAAAACAAAAAATAAGAATTTTGTTTACAATGGGGGGTTTTTGGGAAGAAGATATAATAATCGGCTTCCCCCCCCTTTGTCTTCCCTCCAATTTAGTGCTGAAATGTAAAAAAAAAGAAAATTGATATAATATATATATATATCTTATATATATATATAAATATTAGTCATTATATACTTTATCTATAATCAAGGTTATAATCAGGTTTACTACTTCATATTATTATATATAGTACTTCTATACTATATCTAGTATACTACTACTATAGTAATATGCATATTCTAGACTATATTAAGTATCTCAAAAACTAACAATAGCTACAAGCGAAAAGAATACATTTTTTGGAATCTGGTAAAATTTAGATATGAAATGTAAAAATAAAAAAAATAAAAAATTATTGTTAATCATATAGGCAAGAAGAGCTCTATTAGAGATCTTTTTATGGTTACTCGTAAAATAACTAGCTTCATCTTAAATTTGCTTTCTTTTAACATAAAGAATTACCCCAAGGTATCACGCACCGAGAAGAGTCGGTCTCTCGGACTTCCGTAACTACGGTAAGGACTAATCCCTCTCGGAGTCTCCTGAACCCCGCTCTGTGTATTTGGTGTGTCGGGGGTTCCTCCCCGCACCTCCCCCTACGGTAATGGAAAACGTCCACCTGCTGTTCCCCGTCCAGCTCGAGACCTAAATTTGCCGTGCAATACCTTTCACAAATAAATATATATTATATACTACACTATACTATATATATTATATATAATTGAATAATATATAATATACACTATTATATATATATATATATATATATATTAATTATATAAATATAAATTATTATATATATATATATATATAAATATATATATATATATATATATTATCATTTACTATGTCCACACCTCCCAAAAAAGAGCCAATTTTGTTAATTTTTTTTAACATTTCTCCAAGGAAATTTTACAAGGATTCAAAATGTATTTCATTTCCTGTAGCTTTTGTAGTTTTCGTGAGAACTTTTTTTTTTTTTTTTTCAGTTTCCTCGGTAAAATTTTGCAAGGATTCCAAATGTTCCTTTTCCGGTAGCTGTGGTAGTTTTTGAGATATGGATTGTGGCTCTCTAGAGCTGGCAATATATAACAGTGCATCCTCGCAATAAACGGTAATTGCCGAAACTCGCCGTTTAAGTGAAAAACGCAGAGGACATCGACCAGAATTTTAGTGGCAGTCTTGGAACTCTTACAGCCAGTAACCTAGACAGGCAAAGAAATGTACTAATTATATATATATACTATTAGACTATAAGCCTATACATAACTATAACTACACTACGACTTCATAATCATACTATATACATATAATAATACTGAATAGCTATTACTATACTATATATATTAGTATAATTATAACAGAACTCACCATGATTTATACTCATAGAATATTATAATATTATATATGTATTAGTTACCTATTACTCATATGATTACTCTGTAATTCAGTATAGCTAGCGTGCGAGTTATCTACATCTGAAGACAGGCTAGTATATATAACACCTTCAATAAGCTACGGATACTAGTATATATCATATATTCACTACTAGTAATATTAAGCATATAATACTGTATATAACGCATAAATCCATATACAATAATAATGTAATATATATTATAGTATATACTGTTTAATACTATGAATCATATCAGTATATATTAAGTTTATTAAGTATAATATAATATACTACTATATATAATTAAATGAATATATTATATAATATATAATCATATGATATATAATCATATATAGAATAATGATCAACTTACTAATATATATAGACTCGCTTATATCTATTTTATAAATTTATAGAGTAATTTAAGTTACATTCTAAAATTCGTATATACTAACTAATGACATAATAAGAAGTACAGTATTACCTAATATATAATATAATACCTATAATATTAATAATTTATTTATATACATAAATATATTATATGTATACATTATATACATATATATATATAGTAATACATATTATTATGAGATATACGATACTATAATATGAAATATATTATACTGTTCGTATTATAATAGATACTACTACTTAATATCTACTATATAATAGTAACTATATATACTATGTATACTATCAGCTTATTAGTATTATGAGTTTATTACGTGTATAATACTATATATAGAGTATTACCTATATATATATCACGTATACTGTGCTGTAATATATACTACAAATATTATTATATAATATACGTATATTATCAGTCTAATAATTATCACTACGTTACCTATAAAATACACTATTATATTAACTATATATACTATTATCTATAGCTATACACATAGATCATCTACTATTAAGTTACCTATATACTGAACTATTCCATTTCATGTTTGAGCATCCCACTTTTGGAGAGCCTGAATAATATATATATAGTAAATATATGTAGACTTACGTACCTAATCTCTCATAACTATTAAGTAATAGTATACTATTATATACTATACCTATATACATTTCATATATAGATGTAATTGACTATTATATATACATTATATACGTGCTAACTGCAACGTACGCAATACATCCTTTAAAAGTTATCCATCATAACTCAATATAATATACATATCAAGACTAGTAACTATTACTATATACTATAACTACTATTATATACTAATAATATACACTTATATCGCATGTATAGTATATATACCTAGCATATAACTATATGTCCTACACTAAGCGTATATAGATAATAATATACCTATAAGATACTAACATATTAGTAGTAGTTATCATACTATATGATAATAATGATAATATATACTATCTAATATGATCATAAATTACTTATCTATACTTATATCACTTTATATCAGCTATCATTTTCGTCCAATATGTATGATATACTACTTATATATATATATATCAGATAGTCATATGATAAAATACATATACTTAATTTTGATAACCTAATAATTTATATATATATTTTAATATAGTACTATACTATATAATATATATATATATATATATATATATATAATATATATATATATATATATAATATATATAATATATATATTATTAATATAGTATATAGCGTATATATACTATATATATAATATATATATATATAATATACTATATATATTATTATATCTAGTATTATATATATATATAGATATATATTATATATATATATTAATATATTATATATAACATATTATATACTATAGTATAATATATGTATATATGTATATATACTATATGATATTATATTATATATATACTATACTAATATATATTATATAGTATATATAGTATAATATACATACTATTTATATTATATATATATATATATATTATACTATATATATATATATATATATATATAAGTATACTATCATATATACATATATATATATCATATATAATATACTATATATATATCAGTAGGAGGGCCTTTTATTGAAAATAATTTAGAAGACTTATTTAATGGGAAAAAATAATTTCATTTACAAGTCACAATAAATCATATATCTTGCAGCTTTCGTACTCAAGCTGGAACCTCCTCCAGGGAAGAAACGTATACTTATAAACTAACATGAAACAAAGTAAAAACTGTATTAGTAAGTGTAAATATTTTAAAGATTGGCGAAGGGCCTCTTTGTAATCATCAAATGAGGTAAACAGAAGAGCATTTTGTAGTTTGGTCTATGTTATAATCACCTTTTTGTTATTGAAATTATTTGAATGATGAGCAGGTCCACAGCGAACAATTCCGAATGGTAATTCTTGCACGCTTCCCGTGCCTTTGATAGACAGTGTTACGTCGCTCACATAGCGCAAACACTAGGCTGTCATTTCGACAACTTAATGAGTTAATGGACATGATTATATGTAGGCAGCGATGGAAAGTGTCAGGTAAGAGCAAGAATTTTGATTGATCGACATGTTTAGAAAGGGATCATGGATGTCTTTGGTAGTTGCGCGGTGCGACTTGACGATCGACGCGTCTTCTGCCTATGAGAAATGGAGTTACAATCCCTTGCAGGCAACATCCTTGTAAACACACATGGAGAGCGTTCCGCTTGACGCTGATTGCGTTGCACAGAAATAAATGTGTGGTTGTTACAGGGTTTTTTTTAAGCGAGACTGAGGTATATCAGAGGAAAGTCGAATGTGGTAAAAGGTTTTTGGAAAAATATTTTTAATGTGGTTGAGAGAAATTGAATGGTAGAGGGAAGACAAGAGTTTAGAACTTAACGGTCCGGCTGCTCGATAAATGAAGAGGTTTCCTTTGTGAAGGTTTTGTACTATGCCTCCTCTTTTAAGTTTTAACGAAGGTTATAATAAGAAAGTTTTGTGAAAGTGGAGGTTAATCAACAGAAAGATTGATTCAGCGGTTGAAGGGCTAGAAGGGAGCAGCATATGCGGAAAGCCACGCTCAAGAAAAGGCAGAAGAACAAAGAAGTGCCAATTTAATGTACACTAGATCCTATGTGAGGATGACAAACAGTGTATGTAAAGATCGAGGGTTGGATGTAGGTTTCTGTAAAATAGTGAATTGGATTGGATATTAGCAGGTAAGGACCCCAATACAATTGTAAGATGATACTACAGAAACTTGGTAGATGGCTGCTTGTTTCTGAGAGTTGTTCAATTCCATCTGAACAGAAGAATGTAGAATAAAGAAATATCTTGGCTTTAATCGAATATATGTAATAGCCGTATAATGCTCTTTACGTTAACTGAGGAGGCAAATGACATCATAAGAATACCTACATCAGTCGGAAAACGAGTGTCAGGCAGAGCATGTGATAGGAACACTGGTTCGAAAATCTGCTCACATTGGTTAGTAATGTAAGATTGGATAGTTGCAACACGACTTAGATATATATATATAGATATTCCTCGTATATAGTCTT